>JANRGW010047823.1:0-40808 GCA_024733675.1 Psilopsiagon aymara
CCAGCCCCAGGGACAAGCACAGCAGCTACACCAGCCCCAGTGACAAGTACAGCAGCTACACCAGCCCCAGGGACAAGTACAGCAGCATCATTTGAGAGTTCTGACGGTTTTGAATGGCCTTTGGGTACCCTTGAGACCTGCCTGCTGATTGTGAATGGTGATCACCATGTTGGCATGCATACAGAGTCTGTTTTACCCAGGACCATTTTGTCTGGTCCCGAGAATTAAGCAGACTGGGGTATGGGCCAGATTACAATCCAGGATGACCAAGGGACTTCCCCTGAGGCTGGACAGTCATGAGTGGCAGGACGTGTGGGACAGTATGGGCGAGAATCTAGTCCACGGTGCTCCTCCAGTGCTTTGAAAGCATTGGCGATGAAAGGCAGCTGGATGGAGTCCCCAACAAAAAGCTGGAGAAACTGCTGAAAGGGAGGGCAAATTATTTTTGACCTTGGTGGGCCCATGACACTTCAGGCCGTCAGAGGAGAGATGCAACATACAGATGGACTCATGATCGAGGGGTGGACTTGCAATGGACATTCTTGCCCAGGTTATTCACAAGCGTGAACACTGCACAGAGACTCTCCTGCTCTGAAAGACTGTTACAAAAGGTGGAGCCCGATATCATGGATTGGATGGATTCAGCAGCTTTACAGAGATTGGTCCATGCACAAAGGGATGATCTCTCTCCCTGTGTGTGTGTATGCATATATATACACATTTGATAGTAATATTGAAAAATGTGGGATCTGAGCATGACGTGAATGGTATGGAATAAGGGGTGGAATCAGTAGGGGACGATATCAAAATTATTAGTGGATCAGTAGATGCAAGATTATTTTTTTCTGTGGTGTTTTTTTTTTTTTGTTGTTGTTTCATTTTTAAACTTACATCCCTAGACTTCCTAAACCAATTTTGAACTTGTTTTTTTTTTTTTATTTTATAAAGTAAATTACCCTCATCTGGTTACTATAATCAAGATCAGAATACATATTGGATGTGGGTGGTATGTTTATTCTGTTTTTCGCTTATATAATGACACACGTCCCTGTTCAATTGTTTGACTCATCATACACTTCATCATCAAGGCACTCTGAGAATAGATTTAAATGCATTCCTAACAAGTACATCTTTAAAAAGTTAATCAATCAAAATTGATAGGAAGAAATAAGGTTATGCCCCTTTTATGTAATTAAAAATGATAGAATTGTCTATTTCACAGAAGCAATCATTTTAAAAATGGTAGCAGTTTGCGATTAATACTCATACTCCCTATCACATAATTACGTGTTTAGCTCCATTTTGCCTCCTACATACCTCGGCTTCCTTTTCATATTAATTTTTTGCTTTTTAATACTTTACCCGGGCTAATGTTGTCCCAGGACTCATCTGAAGTCACAAAAAGACACGATTTTTTTGTTTATTTATAAATTTCATTTTTAGGCTGTCAGTTTTATCTGAAGTTCAATGCACAGTTAGCCTGCTAATATGCAGCAAGAAAAAATCTAAGAGCGGCAGAAATGTCTAAGAGGAGGGATATATTTCAGAGAAGCTGCAGAGGAAGCCACACTGTGAGGAGATTTGGACTCAGTCACTATTCAGTCCTCTCCCAGTGCATGGGGGGACCTGCAGGTACAGTCAGGTCAAATGAATGGCAAATCCCAAGACATCAACTCCATCTCTAACAACTAAACAGGCTGCTAATTGACTGCTCAATTTGGCTTCGTCGTGCAAGTGGGATTCAGAAACTGGTTTATGGGAATACCCTTCTGTGAAAGAATAAGGCCTGCCTGCAGAAAAGGCAGCACGTTGTTGTCCAAACTCAGGAGACTGGATATTGTGACCGTCTTTTTCAGCCCCTCGAACAACTCAAGCCAAAACATCTAGGCCTTGGAAGTCTAAACAGGGACTTTAGTTTTAAACAGCATGAGATATCAGAGCACTAGGCTGACCTTTACATGTTCCTGCCAACAGCGGAAATTTGCAGGGTGCTGCTCAGCCTACAACTATCCAGTGATCATGAGTTAATTTCCAGGTGCAAGGCATTCAAAGTATCAAGGCCACAGGACAGCAAAGTGTGGACCTTTGTGGCATAGCTGTGTATGTAGCGGGAAGGAAGACAGCTTTTAGTTTGCTGTAGCATGAAAACAGCTGCTTCTGCAACTTTGAGATTTATGTATCCAGTATGTGTAAGGAGTTGAGAGAGAAAATGTGTGATGCATGTTGCAGATTTGCCCAAAGAAAGGTGGGATAAAAGTCAGATGCATTTAGAATGATTTGACGTATAAGAGGAAAAGCATTGTAGTGCTGTAAAAAGTTCAACAGTTGATTCCTGGATATAAATAAATTTACTTATATATAATAGCTCATCCTTATTTTTAAGTACTCAATGAAGAAACAGCCTGTCAATGCTAAGAAGAATTCAGAGGATAAAGAATATTAATCTTGTGTGGAAAAAGATGCCAAAATGTTAACAAATTTAAAACTTAGAGATATCATAGCACCTCAGGAGATCTGCAGAATGGATTTCAGCAATCCTCCCTGGATTACTTTGAAGCAGAACTAATGCTGGAGTTTTCTCCTCAATCATAGATAGAGACTATTTGATGACCTACTTGTTTGTGCCTTGCCTAATGAATTGACATGTTATTCAGATTCAAGATTTAGGAATTAATAGTATCTTGGTACATTCACTAAAGTTGATTTAACCTTGCTCTTTAGTGTGTTTGGTTTATTGATATCCATTTTCTTGCGGCATTGCGTCCCAAAAGCTCACTGTGGCTTGTGCTCGAGGATTGCCAGCTTGAAACCAATGGCTGATGAATGAAAGGTAGTGAGCACCCGTGGAACACCACTCTAATGATGAATAACTGCAGAAAGTTCTACACTTTCTCTGATGCACAAATATTGGTGTTTGGAGTAAAGGATTTTCAACAAGCAAATAATAGGTTTTCAAGTTACTGAAGCCAATAAACTCATCATAGTTACAAAATATTAGTGACCTACTATGTTGCCATACACTAGAGATTTGCATAGCCATCTATTAATAAGAATTATTAGAGTCAGAGCTGAACCTCTAGTTATTGTTCATACACATATTCTCAGGGTAGAAATACCACAGCACTGAAGTATTGCCTAATTTCTGGAGCTTCAGTCAAATTATTCAAATGTTGGCCTCACCTCTAACTTAGTTAAGAGAGTAACTCTTTTGACTACCATGTAACATAGATTAAATTTACTTAGTTATAGCCAAAATTTGTCTTTACACGTGAACCAAAGGTAGTTAAATAAAAACATTGTTGTAACATTCTTTACATCTGTATTTCCCATGCAATGAGGAGAAACAATTGGAACCTCAACAAACACGTCTAGTAACTCAAAGTTATAGAGCTTCCTGGGGAGTAACTTCTATCAAACAAGAGTAACTGACAAATTTTAAATAACTGGCTGCAGTGAGGTTTGTTCCTATTAAAATATTTCAAACTGATCAAATCAGGCTGTTTGCTGAGTTCATGACTGATGGAAATGTCTTGTTCTTACCCATACTAATTCTGCAATTTTCACTATGAGTGAAACTGAAATGTGCATCAGTGGAGATAACAGGAAAGCTAAATGTCCATTTTTAAATTCAGCAGCCCCTAATCTAATGTACATCTAGAAATCAGTCCACCTTGTGAAGGTAATTTGTCAGCAGACTGAGGAAACAAAACTGCACAAAACAGAGCATGTGCATTTAGAAACCACATGAGAAGTGACCAGCATGAGCATCACAAACAGGCTGAAGCTGAACTTGACAGCTGGAGAGGAATTCTTTCCAGGTAGAAGAGCTCTTCACCCCTGCTTCATCCCATTTCTTGCAAGTGAGGCAGCATGTTTCCAGCCAGCTAGTGGTTGCTTCCAACATGGTAAGCACATGGCCGTGCCTTGGCTGGTTGGTGAGAGTGTGACACAGTCAATCTGCCAGCACTCCCCATTTTTATACTTCATCCATCATCCTCCATAACAAAGAGGCTTTAACAGCTTGGCTTGCTTAATTGCAGGACATGTTTCACAGTCATGAATAACCTGGGCAGTAGTATCCATTGTTAAGTTCACTCCTACATCACGAGTCTATCTGTGTGTTGAATCTCTATCCTGACGGCCTCAAAGTGTCATGGACCCACAGGGCCAAAAATAATTCACCCTTAGGCTGCCAAACTAAGTCCATCTGAGCCATTTCAATCTTAGCAGCTTTATCCACTTGTCAGTTGTTCCGGTTTTACTCAGTCGCCCAACTCTCGGGTACATAAGCATCTACATGGTATACATTCACCACCAGGTTCTGCAAACATTTAGTGTTACCTTGCCACAGTGCAGCAGCCCAGATGGGTTTACCGCTGCATTGCTAGTTGCTCTGCCTCCATTGCTGCAATCACCCCCACAGGGCATTTGCCACCATCGATGAGTCAGTTTAAAGTTCTGGGGACTTTTCTTGTCCAGCAATGTCCAAGGCCAGCTGGATTGCTTTCACCTTGGCAAACTGGCTCAGTTCATTTTCTCCTTCAGCAGTTTCTGCAACTTGTTGTCAGGGACTCCATACAGTTGCCTTCCATCTCCGATGCTTTCCAACAATACAGCCGGACCTATCAGTAAACAGCATATACTGCTTTTCACTTTCTGAGTGTTTATTCTATGGTGGGGCCTCTTCAGCACGCATCACCTCCTGCTCTGGTGACATTCCAAAGTCTTTGCCATCTGGCCAGTCCATGATGACTTCTAGAATTCCTGGATGACTGGGATTTCTGTTCGAGCTCATTGTGTAATTAGTGTGGCACACTTACTCCATGTAACATCAGTTGCATGATGTGGAGAGGAGACCCTGCCTTTGAGCATCCAGCCCAGCACGGGCAACAAGAGTGCCAGGCGGAGCTGTGCTTCAGTGTCTGTCGCTTCTTAAGCAGCTCAAATTTCAATTCTTTGAGATCAAAGAAGAACTGGGGACCAATTTTCTCTTCAGTAGGAAGTCGGTGCAAAGAATGTGAAGTTACGAGTCTGAGCAGCCCTTAGTCCCTGGTATCTTTCAGGACATCAATGTCCTCCACTGCTCTCTCAAATTTGCTGTTTGTCTTTGATTGCTATGTGATGCAAATTGATAACACTTTTTCCTGGTCTTTGTGTAGTTGCATGCTGCAATAATAACATAAAGGCCTGAAAAATAGGGAACCTAATTACTGGAACTTTGCAAATAATAGAATGATTGAGATTATAACTTGTCAAAAAATAGGTAATGGTCTTGTGAGGATTATGTTTGGAGTTCACCTAAGGATTATCTGAAGCCTCCTGTGGTATTTTGTGACAAAGTCCTGAAATATGCTACTTGAGATGTATAGCATGAGCCTAATACATGATGCTGCTTATAACGAGTGCTGGAGTTCAAGCTTAGCATAAGAATAATTAGCCAGTGAAGTATGTGTGCAACAAGTGTGAGAAATGGTAACAACAAAAAGGCATGATGTGAAGCATAGGGGACTGGCAAAGCCTAAGTCCTGAGGAGACTGTGTGATGGATTGCCTCATAGCTCATTTAGCCCTCATTTGCCCCCTCAACTCATTTACTAACACTGCTGACCACTGTTGCCCAGGTTGCTGCCTTCTGGCATCTCCAGTGTGCTTGCACAAGCCCTACCAAAAGAACTTAAAGAATCTGCAGCTCTGAATGCCTTCTCCAGAAGGTACTTGCAGAGGGGTGAGAGCAACCGTCTTGCTGTTGAGCTGACACAATTTCTTGCTGACGCAATTGCTTACTGCCACAAGAAGCTCATCTGTGCCGGCACATGTGAAGGCATTAATCCCTGTAGGGTTTACACTTCTTTCTGCACTCCCTGAAACTCATATTGACTGTGAAAATGCACACACAGGATGAAGAGTTATTTATACGGAAGGAGCAATAGGGATTTTTTGCAATGACACAGCTGTCACGACTGAAAGCTGCTGGGTCATATCTATGCCATGTCTGTTGGTCTGAAGTGTGATCAAAACAAACAGCCGGCGTTATGCTAAAGATAAAGTGTGCTTGCTCTAGGGAAGTAACAAATAACTAAAACATAATCAGCTAAATGGTTGCCAACAAACCTTGGTCAAAAAAACCTTGTAACATCAATGTAGTGTTAAAAGGGAGGCATGCTTTATTTCAGCACTGGATGCGCAGAGGATCCTTCCTCCAAGCATGCATAACCAGGGTTCAAAACATTCAGCTATTTATCCACAAGACTGTTACGTATTCTTATATCTCATTTTACATTCCAGTATTGGTTGGTCATAAAAAACACACACCATATGCTAATTTCTACACCTGCACACAAATTTTCCCCTTGTTCTAAATCGAGTCTGGGGCGTAATTTGAGTAGGGGGCTATTGAGTCGGAGGTCGTGATCTCTCTGTGCCGGAATTACCCTTCACCTACATTCCCATTTTCTTTTCAAGTTAATTGCAATCATTTATCTTGAAAGAATACATATTCTTTGAATGTTTATTTTAAAAATTTTCCTGAGACTACATTGACCTTTTGGAAAGAGACTATGCAATGGTAACAAAGCAGCATAGGTAATTACCTAGTTACACAGTGTGTTTCAGTTCCAGGGTTACAAAATAAATATATAACTTGAATAACACCAAAACTGCCAAGTGAAGAGTACTGTCCTGACAGACTGCTGGACTCCACAGTGGCTCTGAATAGCAGACCACAGAGTCCTCAGGGGTTGAAGTATTTTTATTCTTCCCCATGTTCTAGCAATGACAATTTGCTTTTCTAATGCCTGTGGGATCCTGCTCAAAGCTGTAAATGATACTATCAGTCATACTTCAGCAAAGTGTTCGCACACAGATGGCATTCTGATAGGGAAGCAGCACAAAGAGAGCTGAGCAGAATAGTGAGAAAAGCCCCTTGACATGCTACAGCCTTGTGCATTGCTATTCCACCTGCAGGGTAGCTGTTGACACATTAAAGACAGCGGGGTAACATCAGTGATGGATTTCACTGTTTTCTTCAGAGCTTATTAATAGGGGTGATGCTGCTATCACTGCCACCTGAAGACTTTCATCTAAAATGGATGCACTGAGCATATAAGTCCTCCAATTCCTCACCAACTGCTGTAAGACTTTTAGGTGGCTTAGTATTCAAGTGAACAGCACTTGCTGCTACCAATTATTAGCAGGATGACACGAACTCACAGTATACTTGAGAAATTAGTCGATAATGAGCACGAAGAGGGAGAATCTAAATGTTTCAGATATTTCTATAGGTCTGTTGCTTAAAGATCTGAATGTATAAATGCTAGATCTGAGGATGTATATAATGTTTCCTATTATTAACAGTGTTTTTGTTGGTATTCTTTCTATAACATCTGTATTTTACTTTAGTTACTGGAATGTTCTCATTCCAACATGTGGGTTTGCACTCTTTCAATTCTCTTCCCTATCCAGCCCAGAGAGGGTGAGTGAATGAGCAGCTGGTGGTGCTAAGTTACGAGCTGGGGATAAACCATGACATTCACCTTTGGTAAGATTTACAAAGAGGAATACAGTGTATGATGGAGACCATGTCAGAGAGCTAATTAGCAAGCCAAAGGGAGCAACTGGGAAAGTGTCATAGGAAAATAAGGGGAATATCCTGTAATATATGTTACGACATCTGGGACTGATTATGTTATTTCAGATCAACTCAATTTGGCTCCAGATAGCTTTGCCTCACACTGAAATAGAAAAATAAATTTGGAAGGGGCTGCTTCCCTGGCTGGGAGAAGAGTGTGGAAAGCCAGGTGTCTTGGTGTGTGCAGAATGTATTTTGGGAATTACAGATTAAAAATAAGACAGAATACTTGCTACTGTGTCATATTGTAGGGACAGTTGCCATAGAACCATTTGCTCTAAGAATAGATTTCTATAGCTCAGCAGCAGGTCAAAATATAACAGTTAGGACTTTTCCAAGGGCAGTTGAAATGAAATGCATGACTCAGTACACATCTGCTGAAAATTACAAGATGTAACTTGCATGCCCCATCTCCAAAGTGGACTGAGGTGGTGTGATTTGCATACGAGTGTTCCATGATTTGGTTACATGTGCTTCCAAGAAAATCATATTAAAGAAGCCTGTAACAAACCCCCAGAACTTTGTTTACTCTACAATATCTTTAAAGCAGATATTGTAGAAGAGGGGGATAGGTCAGACAGAAAAATGATCTGAAAGAGATCATTGCACAGGGGCCACCTATATATTCAACTCTACCAGTTGTATGCCTGCAGCTGCAGTAAAGTCAGAGCCACTCCAGCTGCTTCAGCCAAAGAGTTGGCTTTATTTGTAGCTTGGCTCAGATGCAGCTATGCAAACACTAGTATGGGGAATAAATGAGAGGAATTAGACTTGTGTACACATTTATAGGGATACGATTATCACTGTAATCACAAAAACATGGTGGGATGGCTCCTGCATGGGAGTAAAGGAATAGGAGGTTATAGACTCTTAGGGAAAGACAGGCCTGGGGTTGGGCGTTTGTGTATGTGTGTGAGTGTGTGTGGAGAGAGTTCCTATGTATGTCTATGACAGGCTGGAAAGTATGGAATGCTGTCTGGGGCCAGATGTTGTGTCAACTGAGAGGTTGTGGGTAAGGGTCAAAGGTAGAACAGCGATGTGGCTATTACTATGGGGATCTGCTACATGCCACCAGATCAGGAGGACTGTGTGAATGAAGGCCTCTGTAGGCAGGTCCATACTCATGCTCCCAGGCCCTTGTACTCACGGGGGATTTCAACAACTCTGATATCTGTTCAAGGGAGAGTATGACGCATGAGCAATTCAGGAGTCTCCTGGACTCTCAGGAAGGCAACTTCTTTATGCAATAACAGAGGACCTGAGAAGGAGAGGTGTCATGCTTGACCTCCTGCTCAAAAAAAGGAGTAGCTGGTTGGAATTGATGCTACAAGGCATCCTTGGCTGCAGTGGTCATGAGATGTCCCGTTCAAGAACCTCAGGACAGTGAGAAAGGGATGCAGCAAACTCATTGCCCTGGGCCTCAAGAGAGCAGACTTTGGCTTCTTCAGGAACCTGCTCAGTAAGGTTCCATGGGATAAAACTTTAGAGGTCAGGGGAAACCAAGACTGTTGGTTGATATTCAAGAATATCCTGCTGCAAGCTCAGGAGTGTTGTGTACCAACATATGTTGCAGTGTGCTCGCAACCCAGAAAGCCAGCTGTGTCCTGGGCGTCACCAAAAGGAGTGTGACCAGCCGATCCAGGTTGATGATCCTTCTGCTCTTGAAAGACCCCACTGGTGCACTATGTGCAGTTCTGATGTCTTCAACGTAAGGATATGGAGCTGTCGAAACAAGTCCAGAGGGACATGAGTGTGATCAGGGGGGTGGAGCATCTCCTGTATGAATACAGGCTTAGAAAAGCAGGGATCGTTCAGCCTAGGGAAATCGTTCAGCTTAATGGAGACCTCATAGCAGTCTTCCAGGATCTGAAGGGGGCCTACTGGGATGCCAGAGGACTCTTCTTCAGGGACTGTAGTGACAGGAAAAGGGGTAATGTGTTTAAAATTAAACAGGGGAGATTCAGGTTAGATATAAGAATTAAGTTATTTACAGTGAGGGTGGTGAGGCACTGGAACAGGCTGCTCAGAGAAGCGGGGCTGTCCCTTACCTAGCATTGGACAAGGCCAGATTGGATGGAGATTTGAGCAAACTGATCTAGAGGAAGTTGTTCTCCCTGTGGCAAAGGGAGGACAACTAGTTGATCTTTAAGGTCCTGTACAACCTCAATCATTCTATGATTCTCTGCAATGATTTTTCCTCTCACGCACCAAATTGTCCTTTGTTCGGAACCTGGCAGCTCTCTGTGCTCATTGTGGTGCAGAAAAGAGATTTTTGAGTCTGAAGTAGGACTCTGTCCTCTTGATAGTCTTCTCCAAAATGTGGCGGGCAAGCCAGCTGCCCTGGATAGAAGCAAGTCCATGACAACGCTGCCCATTTCACGTGCAGAAATGATGTAGCACAAAGGAGACATCTGGAGGCAGAAGTATTATGCGCAATTGAACTTGCATTGGCACAGCATGGGAACTGATCTTGTGCTCCCAGCAATTATCAGGTAGATTTAGAGAGGTACTGAGCAATACAAAACAGTTCTTGGCACTGCAGTGAAATGGAATCATTTCAGGATAACGTGCTGCTATTTGCTATTTGATCTTATGCAATATAATGGATCCACCTTCATTGTCTTGCTTACTTGTGGTTGCACACTTGGACCAGACCATAAGGGCATATTGTGCACAAGCATCTCTCCCGATGTGGAGTGGGGTGGAGAGGTGAAATTCAGACTATTCTTAAGGAAGAAAAATAAAATTTATATACCATGGTCAAAACAAGAATCACACTGGAAAATTTGAAAAGGAAATCATCAGGGGCAGCAATGGCAGGTAGAATTTTCTAAATAACCTAGGAAAGAATTTTATCAATATTTGTTGGTATTGACACTTTTTGACGCTCACCAGAAGTATTCACTGATAGGGTAATTAATGTGAGATAAGTAATTAAAATATTAATAAAATATTATTAAGTGAAATAGTACCTTGTTTTGTTGTGCCAGCTGCTATCTCTTCTGACAGAGGCTCATAAGTCAGTGCAAAATTATTGCAAAAAAAATATAAGAAAATGGAAATTTATTGTCAAATACATTTTCCAAGTAGGCTTGAGGCCAGTAGACAAGTAGAAAAATGAATCATCTAATCACAAAGGAAATTGGTAAGATTTGTCAACAGAAAAATATATATTGATATTAGGATTAGCAATGGCTTTGTTAAGAGTCACAACAAATCCTTTGTTAAAGGAGGGAGTTAACCCATTTGCGATTTTATATGGCAGACCACATCAATCCCAGTTTAAAGGGAAGTAGGAGAAAACTATTACCAACAGTTTTTGATAGGCTTAGGGAAACAATTAGGAGAAATAAATAAAAGAGTACTAGGGACTAGAGTACTAGAGTAAGGGGTTTAGATCATCCTATCCATGATTTTGAATCAGGAGATTAGGTTTATATTGAGAATTTTTCACGTCACCCTATTCAAGAAAAATGGAGTGGACTGTATTGAGTTGCGCTAACTACTTTCACTGCAATTAAGATAAAGGAACAGCCTGCCTGGATACAATACAGCATTTCATAGTTTTTTGTTTCATGATTAGGACTGAATTAAAAAAATCCCTTGTAAATATATCAGCAATGAGAGACAATATAGAGAACAGGATAGTAAATACCATTCAAGCCGTAGAAGAATTGTCCATTCTATTTAATATGGTTATACAGCATCAAATGGCTTTATAGATATACTCTTAACCTCACAAGGAGGAGTTTGTTCAGTGATCAACAATAATTGTTACTATTACATAGATCAGCGTGAAACAATCACAACTGATCTAAAAGATATGCGGAAACAGGTTAGAGTGTTGCTCATAAGAATAATGATATTGATGATCCTAGTTGTAGTTAGTTGTATTTCAATCCATTGTGTTTTTAGATATTGTAAACAGTCAATGATAAATTATAAATAATGGAAAAGAAACATAATAAAGCAACTGGTAGAAATGGGAAAATATTTGAGTAAAACTTTAAGTGGCAATGGAATAATATAAAGGGCTCTTGCAACAGAATTTTCAAGAGGACAGAAAAAAGGGGGGATTGAAAAAAGAAATACAAAAAAGTATAATCTTTTGTAAATAAGTAAAATCAGTTCTGCTTTGTGTTCAAGTAACGTTGAGCTTAGTAGCTTTGCAAAAATAGCAAAGGGTAAGAGCTTTGTGGAAGGTGATAGTGAAGTATCTTAGGAAAATATTTTACAATAACCAGCAAGAACATAACCAGAGCTTGCTGGCATGGCAATGAGACTTTCGAAACCTAAAGTTCAGTCAAAGGAGGAAGCGAGGAAGAAGAAGATGAGGAAGAAACGACCACCAGTTTTCCAAAGACCACATTATAGTGCAGATGCAGGAGGAATTTTCTAGATGATTGATGTCATGTATGAATGAAGTAGCCTTATGAATATGCATGTAATGTAATGAGTGTATATTTAATGACTATATAATCACTATTCATGTTTGGTGCTCAAGCAAGATACACTTGGAGGAGCTACCCCCTCATATTTTCTGGCACCGCAGAAAGGAATATCTGCTTGTCAAATATTTTTGGTGAGTTCTCGGAGTTTTTCCACAAATCAAGAGGAAAGGGATGAGAATAGCACTGTGCAGAGAACATCGTAGTTATGTACTATATATCTCTGGCTATTTAAGGGATGTGAAAAGTATAACCGCTCAACCAAGACCTTCATTAACTGCTCTTCTCAGGGCTTGTTATTCACAGATGATATTGGCACCTGTCACTGCCAACACAGACACCTGCAAACTACCTTCCAAGGGTTGCAGCTGGAAGTAATTGTGCAGGAAAGATCAGCAGAGGCATTTTCTTGGTCCTGCTTTTACATAAAGGAACATGGGGGGAAGTACATTCCTTGGCATTTGGCACTGTAGAGAGAGGCACAAGCCAGACCCTGCCAGATCCTGTCTGAAGGACTCATACGTGGTGGTTTCAGGTTCGTCATTGCAAAGGCAGAGCTGCAGAGATGAAAATGTGTGCTTAGACAAGACAAGATGAAGATAAACAGAGGAACAACTCTCCAGCATGAGTCCAGTTTAGTCTCATATTTCAGTCAGACATTCATGAGCAATAACTGCTTAAGGAAAGAGATTGTTGGTCGATGGAAAAATGAATATGAGCGTGCAGTGTGCTCTTGCAGTCCAGAAAGCCAACTGTATCCTGGGCTGCATCAAAAGGACCGTGACCAGCTGGTCGAGAGAGATGATCCTTCCTCTCTGCTCTGCTCTCATGAGACCTCACTTGGAGTGTTGTGTGCCGCTCTGGTTTCCTCAACATAAAAAGGGCATGCAACTGTTGGAACAAGTCCAAAGGAGGGCCACGGTGACGATCGTGAAACAGTAGCACCTCCCGTATGAAGATAGGACGAGAATGTTTGGGCAGTCTGGAGAAGAGAAGGCTGCGTGGAGACCTCAAAGCAGCCTTCCAGTAACTGAAGGGGGCCTATAGGATGCTGGGGAGGTACTCTTCATTAGGGACTGTAGTGAGAGGACGAAGGGTAACGGGTTCAAACTTTAACAGGTGAAGTATAGATTGTGTATGAGTAAGAAATTTTTTAGTGTAAGGGTGGTGAGTCACTGGAATGGGTTCGCTGAGGAAGCTGTGAATGCTTTATCCCTGGCAGTGTCTAAGTGCTCTAAGACCACAGAGGTCTAATTATCCAGCCATAGTGAAGTTAGCAGTATTCTGGGTGTGAACAGGGTAAATAAGTGAATTTACTTGCTTCTCCGGTCCCGCCAGTAGGTGCCTTTGTCTCGTTACAAGGCGCAACCACTGCATACTTGGTGTTTCACTTTCTCCTTTTTGTATTTAAAAACATAGTTCCATATTCAATTCAGGTTAATAAAATATGTTCCCACCGTAGTAATTTACAAATTTTCACTGTCACCTCTTTTAAAATAGCTTTTTTAGTCTACTGGAATTTATCCCCTGAGATAAGTGACCTTTGTCTTGTTAATGGTAAGCCAGAGTCAGGCAGTGTGCCCAGTAAGAGGAAACTGTAATGCACTTCCCACCTTTGTAGTACCAATAAGCATATTGAGAAGCTACACATGAAAGTTACATTCCCAATGTTAGCACATATTTCCACGGCACAGAAGGGCAAAATGAGGTCACAAAGCAACAACCTGGTTGACGAACTAGCGGGACTTGTAAGGACACTGTAAAACACATTTTTAAGGCAGATTCTCTGAAGCCAGAAACTGCAAAATCAGTAAGTTTGAAGATACAGGACCAGATGTTCAAAGAGAGGCAAAGCTCTTTAAGGACTTTTTGCATGGAAAGAAATCCAATATTACTGATTCCAGGATGAGATATGCTTATGGAATTATAACGGCATAAACCAGCAATACCTGAATAGAGAGCACACCTGCAGACACATATGGTTCTTAAACAAGCTCAATCCAACATTTCTTCCAGACACCCCACTGTCCAGCTGACACAGCTTAGAAATAGCAGAAACTGCTTAAGGCATGGCACAGGCAAATATACACAAGTGATTCTCATTTCAACAAAGGCTTGAGTCAGTCACATGAGCAGCAGGGGAAGAGGGGGAAACAGTACTCCCTGGAGCAACTGGTAACAGTTAAAGAAAGGCTATGGCGAGCACAGCGAGAAGCAACAATTGTATGGTTAGAAAAAGGTTGCAAAGAATGTATGGAAATCTGAGCTTTAGGTTTTTTTTTCACTTTTAATATCTACCCTTGCTCATCCCCTGCACCAGACTTGACCAGAGATCCCTGTCAGAGAGGAACTGACTGGTTTGGCAGCTGTGTTCCAGCAGCAATGCAGGGCAAAGGCAGCTGGGGCCAGAGTGCACATTTGCATTCAGTGGGGTGGGAGGGCAAACTATCAAAGTTGGAGAAACACTGTTGCATGAAGAGAATATCAGACAGCTGGGAAATTAACTCCAGGCATGGACAGAGTTCTGATCACAGGAAAACTCCTGCTAGAAACACTGGAGAGGGCAGACCACAGTGGACAGATTTTCAGAAGTGCCAATTCCCTTTTCCCACGAAACTTTATTGCACCAGATGTTTCTCTTTCCAGAATTCATTTGGTATTACTTTAAGCTTTTTAACACGTTTCCGTCTTGAAGACCTGAAATGCAGGATTCTGAAAAAGAGGCTGTCCTGGGTTCAGCAGTAGCAGTCATTTTTCTGAGAAAAGAATCTGTTACGGTTTTGGGAGTTACCTGCTGCCAAGAAAAAGTGTTTTTCTAAAACCCTTAAATTACAAATTGGAAAAGCGAATAGGAATGCAGTAATTTTTATACATGCCTAATTCTCCAAAATACTCTAGGACAAGATTTATTAGAATATTTGGAATCAAAAATAATGTATAAGGATGGAGAAATGGAATTGAAAGTTAAAGATGAACAATTAATTGAAGTCCTGAGTTTATCAGGAAAGCAAATAGAAGGACCTCCCTGAAATAGAAGAGATCTTTAATCAGGCATATGACGGAGTATAGGCGTCTGAAATTCCAGGTAAGGCAAAAAAAGCTTTGCTTCTTTAAGCAGAAATAAAAAGGGGGGTCCAACCTGTTCAGGTAAAACAATATCCCTTAAAACCAGAGGACTAGAAAGGAATCAGTGAAATCATTGATGGATTTTTGAAAAATGGATTCATAATTTACTAAAGAAACCAGATGAAATATTTTCAAAGCTCAGGAGTGTTGCATCACAGCTAGAATTAAGTGCATCAAGAGGCCTAGGAGACCTCCTTGAATGGATAAGGAACTGTTGAGGAAAATCATTGAGATACTCGCAGGAAACAGGTAAAACTGTAACAACATCCTACATGTCTTACCCCAACTTACAGGCCTATCTTTCAAAGTTTTAGGCAGAAATCTGTGATATACTTATTTTAGAGAAGATGACCCATAACACTTTATAAGAAGTTGAAAAAATGTGTATATTCTTAATGACAAATCACACTTGTCTGTTTCACTGATCTGATTTTCATGTGACTGACTGCAGTGTTTAGGTATAACAGATCCTGAGTTTGAGTTCACTGAGGAACAAGTGGGTGAGGCCACCTGGTTTATTTGGTCTTCAGACATAGAGGTGTCCACTATTGTATTTTACATACACCAAACATCTAAAAGATACTGTTCCTTTTTTCCTCACAGCACTTTTTCAGCCAATTTAGTTGCGTCCAATTTTTGTATGAAATGTTACCGTTCAGATCAGAGAAATTTTTATGCTCAAGTCACCACATTTGAGTATGGACATCTGCAACAATTCATCCATTTTCATGCTAACTAGAAAAATCTGTGATTTTAAACCAGAACTTTAGTCTAAACCTGTGTGCCTGCTTTTTAATTAATACTTGAAACCACTGGCCTAGCTAGGTATCTGCCCCCTGTAGTTTGCTGTGGATAACGCTGCACAGCTCCTGTCAGTGCTAATTCATGGTGATTCAATGCCAAAGATGCCAACTTTGCTGATAACCACTTCTGAGACTGTATTTTCTCAATGCAGGGCAGGTTGCTTAGCGACTCGCCACCAAAACAACTTCAATCACTTGTATATTTAAAGAGCAGTCTTTCCAGTCTGGCATTTTGCAGGGACACCTGTTATCTTGCATGCTTGAAGTTTCTGTTCAGAAACGACATGTTCAATGTTGTACTCCAGCTGGTTCACATTTTTTATAAGGAAGTCATGCGACATGCTTGCAGCTCTCTCTGACTCATCTCACGTCAGTGTAGCTTAAATCACATTTCACCGTGCATGTTGTCGGACTGACGACTGGAGCAGTTTATAGACTCATTTCCTATTTCTTCATCCTTGGTGGAAATTAAAGGGAAATTACATGCTTCCTATCAAAATACATCATTGAGTCACATACAAGTAAGGACATGGGGCATGAGGGTTTTCCACCAGCTTGGACTCAGCTTGTCATGTAATGTCAGATCCATCCATGCATCCATAACAGGGATGAGCACTGAAGTCCACCTCAACGACTGTAAGGGCTATGCCCTATGAAGCTCATACATTGTATTTCATGGCTGGTGGTTAAGTGATGGAATAAAGAGCTGTGTTGGGAGGTTGGAGGTGCACGACAGCTATGAGCTCCTGTATAAGAAGGCTCTAGGTATACGAGTTTGTTTCTCTAAACTTGCCTCCAAAATTACTTGAACTCTCAGTAAGTAAGAACTACATTTATATAAGAAGGATTTAAGTGTCTGTAACAGAAAGGATGGCAATTTCTGATTAATTAAAGGAATGGCGATTCAGGTGATTCACATGCT
The DNA here is from genome assembly GCA_024733675.1 of Psilopsiagon aymara. Classification (NCBI taxonomy): domain Eukaryota; kingdom Metazoa; phylum Chordata; class Aves; order Psittaciformes; family Psittacidae; genus Psilopsiagon; species Psilopsiagon aymara. The sequence goes on from JANRGW010047823.1 coordinate 16,926, forward strand.
CACATTTCTTTCTACTTGCCTCAGCCTGTCACCAACTAAACAGAAAAAGCCCCAAGTCTCACCAGGTATGTTATATATGTAAAGGCAAATACTTTACTCTGAAAAGCCTAAACCCAAAGTGTTTCACAGGGAACCCTTCAGCCTTCCTGTTTGCATGCTTGAAACTGACACAAGTTGATGACTTCCTTTGCTGGAGAACTGGGGCTACAAAACCAATTCCTGTTCCAGTCTTCAAAAGCAAGAAGGCAGAAGGGCAGTCAGGAGGCCTGTTGCCCACAGACGGGTGCCTGAGATTTGCCATGGCGCAATCAGTTTCTGCATGGATCAGCAGTCATCACTTCTTCTCATGGTAGACACAGGTCTTTTGCCTGGATCATTTCATTCCCTTTGTTGAGAGCATGGATTTTATTTGACATCTCTTAAGAATGGCATAAGCTGTAAGAGGGGTTTCCTCAGCTTTTTTACGGAGCTCGCACCATAAATACTACTCAGGAACAAAATGAGCCCTCTCATCACACCTGTATCTGAATTTCGCATTCCTTTCATTTTAGGGGTTGAGAAACATTCCTAATGCTCTCTTTAAATGCTGTGCTTCCCTTCCTAAAGATTTTTTATGTGCTATTTGAAACAAGAAGAAGATGATATTTTAGGAATACAGGAACAGTTAGCTTTTTCATATTTATGTTCAAAGAGTGGCGAGATGATTCTGTAAGAAGTATTTACCACCAAGAATTTCAAGACCTGACGGGTTAAAGCCATGAGGAGTCTGGCCTTGGTTTTACAGCTGGCCATGCTTTCAGCTGGGGGTTGCATGAGAGACATCCAGAACTCCTATCCAACCTAGATTATCTTGTGAAAGACGTACTGTCATGGGTTCAGCAGTAGCAGTCATTTTTCTCCTTCTTAGTAGCTGGTGCAGTTCTGTGTTTTAGACTTGTGGCCTGAGAACAGCACCGATAAAACAAATGTTTTCAGTTATGGCTTAGTGATACTTGGTCTGGCCAAGGACTTTTGGAGTCTGATGCTCTGCCAGGGAGAAGGGGGAGCCAGGAGGGAGCAGAGACAGGACACCTGACCCAAACTGACCAGAGTTATTCCATATGACAGCACTTCATGCGCAGGATGCAGAAACAGAGAGCAGAGACCGGGAATGGTGTGGGGGGGTGCATGGCTTTGTCGGGCAGGGTATAAGTGGTGAGCTGTTGTATTCTCTTCCCTTGTATGTCTCTTGTCATTATTATTGGTGGTAGCAGTAGTGGCTTGTGTTATACCTTAGTTATTAAACTGTTCTGATCTCAACCTGTGGGAGTTGCATTCTTTCGATTCTTCCCATCCTTCCAGGAGCAGAAGGAAGAAAAAGGGGAAAGTGAGTGAACAAACTGCGTGGCTGATTTATGGCTTAAACCACGACACTAACTAAAAGTAACAGCTGGAAAACATGCAGTGTCTCATGTGTACTCAGCATTTGGCTGAGAGACATGCATAAAGTACATTTTCAGTCCACTTGCCAGCAGTGAATATATTCACAGTAAGAAGTTGAGCAGAAGCATGTTCTTAGTTATCAGTCTGATTTGATGGGCTGTGGTACTATAAAACACACTTCTCGAAAACCATTCTGATAAGATAGTTTCCTACAGCATATCAAGAGTGACAGCCGGCCGAAAAGCACAAGACTATCAAAACCATGAACTTGCCAAGCTATGTTTCAAATACATTTTTCAAAGGTTTCTACGTTTGAAACCACAACGACAGTTAGCATAATGAGAAGTACCGTGTACTCTGTGAGAACCCAAGTTTTAACATGCAAGGCAAAATTCCATGTTGCACATATGTACACAGTGTATTCTCATCTCTGAGTGATCATGAATTCATTTCTATTTTAACAAACTCTAGCTTGGTAAGAAATTAGCACACCACTAATTCAGAAATTTGTAGCTGCAAAATCCCCCCAGCATCAAAACAGCAAGGTATTCAGATGCAGGAGTGATCCTGCACACTTTACAAGAACACTCTTTGGGGAACAGAAAGATGTGAGCTGCTATGCGAAACAGACCTGCTTAGAAAGGTTTCCTGCATTACCCATCTCCCCGGTAATTTTATTACTGGCTGTCCCTATTTTCCTGTGCCTGTATTTCCTCATACATAAGGTGCAAGAATATAATCAGAAAAAAAATTTCCCAAGGAAAAGAGTAATTCAGCTGCTTCCACATCTTGTCTTGAGAATGTTCTTATCTTTCCAGCGTGCTTGTGCCAGAGTGCTGCACAAGTGTTCCTCCCTGACTGGTGAAGTTTTAGCCCTGCTCCTAAGGATTCCCTGCTGCTGAGCCACTGCATCTCTTTCCTTATTCTACCCTTCACTAGTCTGGCTCCGTCATTGTAGAAAGGCATGGCAAAATCTAGTAAAGCTTAATCCGGAGTGCTCTGAAAAATTAAAAATTACCTCAAACTCCTTGAGGAAGAGGAGATTCCTGGCAGCCTGGCATTATAGCACTGTGTTTCCATGAGTGTTTCAATGGCATAGGTTTCCCTGGTGTCTGCAGGCCCTTACACAACCTAGGCTTCCTCCCAGAGGAAGGCTTTGACCTCAGAGAACACACAGCAGAATGGATATTTCAGTTGCAGAACACATTACCACCAGCAAATCAATGACTTCTGTACCAGCGAAGAAGAAAGCAGCACAGGTACCCTTTCAAGGGATGTGTTACTTTCACAGTTCATCTTCAAATGCACAAGCTGAAGGAAGCCTTAAGTCGCACTGCAGATGGAGCGCATGTGAGACAAGTGCAGAATCCTGACAAAACTGCATCAGGGCATGTCCATAGCACCAGGAGAGAGACCGCAGGAATCAGAAGAAACAAGGAATGTGATGGCACACCTTCCTAAGCTTCACTAAATTTTGGAAGCCAGCACAACTGTGTTAAAAATCTTGACATTTCTTTGCCTTTTCTAGATGCTTTAGCTGTCACGTGCAGAGTCAATAAAACTGCTGTACCACTGTGATCTTTCACCCTGACCCAGGAGAGACAGCTGGAAAACAACTTGCTTCTGAATGACAAAGCTTCAGGCTGTCTGCAAACATGAGATTTCTAACACTGTTTCACTCCTGCACGCTAACATCACAGTGACAAACACTAATGTCTTCAGTTAATGTTGAACAACACAAGTCTGAAATCAGGGAGCAGGCAAAGTGGGTAGATTTCAGTTCTGCAATCTGCTCTCTCTGTTCTTTGATCTGTGTATCTGTTGTTGATACTCATACTTCCGATTTGCCTGTTTGAGAGATGTCTGAGTACAATTTCTGCAGCACAAACTATAGCTATAGATGTATTTTAGTAACACTAATTTCGAACGGACGTGATTGCCAACTAAACCATGTTATCGCTACTGCAGCATTTCAACGGTCATGATGGAAAATTACTGTGCGTTGAACTCTCTCAGACACTGGAGACAAGCCAAAGAGATTTCTAGTCCTCATTTACGTGAAGAATTAGATAAATTCTTAGATAACTCGTTTTGCAAGTAAGCTATCTAACCTTTGCAGATAGTAAGATCATTTTGGCGTAAAACACAGTTGCTTTTCGCAGTTCTCTTTTACATTCAATTTGGGAGAAATAATCTACCACAAAAGCTTGTAAGAAAAAAAAAGTCTTAACTTGAAACTGTAGGTGTCCCTCTCAAAAATGCTTTACGTTTATCGACATCGGAAAATATTCTTCTTCCTCTTTCCATTCAATGAGCAGTCTCAATGGAGATGTTTTGTAAATACCTGCCAGACTTCATCCAAAAGATAACTGCTGAGGCTGCAAGGTAAAAGTACATGGGGTGGCTTGCAGAAAAAAGTTACATCCAACAAAAACTGGAACTGGACAGCACAAGATTAAGTATCTGAAAAGAAAATAATTCTGTTTACTATAAAAAGCCCCTCTTACGGTAACGAGGAAAGAATTGCGAAGTTAAGTTGTGGGTTCAGCAGCAAAAAGTGTTTAGTGACTCTGAATTTTTTTTTTCTGGTAATACCCAAGAAAGGGAGGGGAAAAGGGAGAACTGAAAATTTGAGTCAGCTCACTCTACTCTGCATGATTCCCTGTTCTTTGCTCACCTGTACAGACTGGGTTTTGCTGTTGGTTTGTTGGTTTGTTTAGCCTAACCACATGAGGCCTGAGAGGGGATAACTACCATCTGAAAGGCAGGCAACTGCTGAAACTATAAATAGTTCAAGCCTACAAAACTGTGAAAAAGTAAATATCATATAGAAATTAAGATCCTAATTACTGAGGGACTGGAGTTACAAATAGCCCTCTAAAGACACATTTATCAAGGAACTTGACAAAACTCCAAGAAGCAACTCTTCGATCTTCAAGCAGGAATCCACAAGTTTTACAATCTGATGGTGAGACATGGTTGCCATTTACATCATAGCCTCACACTAACTGACTTTTGATGGGTACTTTTGATGGAAAGTATTCATTATGCCTATCTTCTGAGTATAGAAGCCCTAATCTCAATTTTTCTGAATATTGGAGAAGCTGCAAGCCACAGCTTTGATTTGGCAGGAACAGGGAGGGTTTTTCACCGTGGATGGTATATGGCCCTCTAAATATTGTGTGGGAAACAAACTTATTGCCTTGGCAGAGTAACATACTTGTGTTAAGCAAACACACTTGGCCACTTTTGCCTTCTTCCTATGCCACTTTGTATGCTGAGTTTTGGTCTTCAACTGACAGCCAGCATTTTTTCCTGCCACGAAGCATTTCTTCATGGGTATACAGCTTAGGTAACCAGCAGGCACTTCCAGACAAAAACACCTTTCAGCATCTGCAGCTGCAGAGGGATAAATAACAACATAGATGTTCTTTTCTCATTCTTCATTTTCCCAGTTAAAAGAACTTATATTCAAGTCATTAAAGCCATCTCTGTGAAAATGACCTTCCTGTAAAAGCTCTGGATCAGTTTTTTCATCCAGAACCTCATCTTTCTTGATTAGGCCTAAGTCTAAAATTTCACTTCTTTGACATGTATGCTGCCCCTAATTATAGGACTGTGACTATAGTGCATGAAGAGCTTCTTAAATTACACTGGCATTGCTCTTCAAAGTGTCCTATTCTCTACGAGCCTTTAAGAAAGATCTTCCTTCTCTCAACCTTATAGTCTTCTACTCCTCTTTTTTTAAGTTGTCTGTGCAATAGGGAAGAGACTTCAAAAGCTTTAAGGAGAAAACTAATTTGCAACTTTCCTGAAAAAGTAGAAGGTTTTGATAACTACTTCTATGCTATAAACTCAAATGACTAGTTTTCACAGTTCTTAGCACAACTAACGGCATTTTCTAGAAACAGGGAAAATAATGTACATCCAGTTAAGCCTCTTCTTTATTATTACCCACTACCAGAATTTAAAGGTTAGTCTGCACGACTGTTCTAAGAATGAAACATGCAGTTTTGTTTATGGTACAAATCTTAATGACATGAAGACTGAAATCTAAAGCTGCAGCATTCATATTTAACTATTTACACTCGGCAGGAAAAGCAGCTTACCAACCAGTACTGCAGCAGCCCTACAGGTAAGAGACATACAGACTCAGAAAGATGGTCTCCAAAACATATTTTTAATGTAATCTGCATTCGGAGCGTAAAGAGAGCAAGAACAGATAAATATGCTTGTTATTCCTTTTTTACATTACTGTTAAAGCTAAATTCCTTCACATGAACAAGAAACTCCAATATTTCCAAATATGGAGCAAGTCCTGCATAGGAAGTCTTTGTGATAGAACACACATACCATGTTATTTATAACCAAAACAGCTTTTCATTCTGACCTGAGGGCTCAATTCACACACAAACCCAAGAGATAAGAGCAGTCTAGTATGTCTCCAATCAATTTTTCCAAAATTACTTTGAAACATTAAGTACCAGATGGCTTCATCATGATCACAGAAGATGGAAATTACTGTGTAGCATGTAGTCTACCTACTCACATTTGCCAACATTTTAGAGTGTAACAGGCATTCCACTCTATTTCAAAGCATGAGGAAGCTATTTCAAGAGCAGTTATATCCTGCCACTGTCAGCTTGCAGTTGATACAAAACTCAGGAGAGGCATGAGGATTTTGCCTTTCCCCATGAGGATTTTGCCTTTCTCGTAAATCCTCCTGTAAGGATTTTTTACAGCACTCTATTCCTTTTTGAAAAGTAGCATTTTGTAAAAATGGAAAGAGGTTTATTTTAATGAGTTGCCACACAGTTGATAAGAGATAGCCCTTTGGGGACACAGAAAACACACAAAATTACTTCCTATCCAGTGACTGCTTTAAGAGTATACGTGGAAAACTAATGAGAAACTGTTGCCTTGCATTTCAGCAAGTGTCTTTACACTGCACTTAACAAACGGAACAAATGCACCAAAGATGGTTGGAATCTTGTTATCAGCATAAACTATACAAAAATAGTAATAACATTTTATAGAATTTGGTAAGAAAAGCATGTATTTTTTTAAGAGAATACTATTCATCTTTCTGGATTAAGTATTTCATTTGAAACCCAAGATAATTAGAAGATAAACAGCTTTAAGCATTTATCCCCTACCCCCAAAAAAATACAACTTTGGTGGTCTCAACAAGCAAGGAGGTATCAGTGTCTCTGTCTCTAGAGAGCCATACTGTATAATAAATTTCAAAAGCTGTTACACCCCTGCAGGGCATACAATTTTTTTTAGCATTGTTCCCAACATTTTTCTGCATTGGTAGCTCAGAAGAAGTATGTTTCTATAGGAAAAAAAAAAAATAATCCCAAATAGGAAGAAAAGAGAAAAATGAGAAGAACAGAAAGGCCTAAACGGACTTGTTGAGTTTTTGGAGCAAGAGTCCTGCAGGTACACATATAGCCCACCACAGAAATATCAAGTATAAAATATCCAGTATGCTATACCCCTAAATTTAAAAGTAAACTATATTCTATCCAACTGATTTTCACTTTAAGACATTTGCATAATAAATTCTACTATTAACCAAAAGTAAAGTGCTGAATTAATTACCTGAATTGCACTCACATTTATGATCTTTATTTATAGATATCTTATCAAGTCAATAAAGCCCTTTTTGTTGTAAAAGCTAAGCTGCTGAGCAAATATTATAAAAATAGGTACTTTAATTAGGAGTTATTTACACAATAGAACTTCTGCTTTTTGTTATGTAGAGCTGACAAAGCAGTGGTGAAAAAGCCATGCAAGTATTTATAATTTATAAAGACACTTACAGTGAAGAAAAACGACACTGCTACAGAACTTCCGACACCCTGCCAAACAGCCATTTACTATATTAGATGATGTCTAGATCCCAACATATAAGCATCATGCCACCAACATGCTTTAGTTTCTTATGTAGGTAAAGCTGATTTGTAAATAATAAAATACATTATCCATTCTATCTTTTTCTCATTAAAGTGTATCATTAAGTTCGAGGTTAAACTCTGAACAACTTCACATCCAGTCCCAAAACCAGCATAAGCAAGACATTAGTGCAAAGGGGAAGGTGTCAGTTGTACATAATGACGACTCCTCCCCTACCAGCACGATGCAATAGAACATTTTCAGATTTAAAGCTTAAGTGGACTACAAAGAGAAAAAGTGAGATATTCTCCCAAATTTAGGACAAATTTCCAGATGATCAGAAGGAAAACAACCTCCATTACAGGGGTCAAAAAGTCAAACCCAAATTTGGAGAGGTGGTAAGTAACCCCAAAATTTATCATTCTATGAAAACAGCATTCTTGGAAAAGATCCAAACAAACTCCAAAATTAGCATTTAGGTTGAAATTGGCCAACTGCTGCACAGAAATATACTCACACAATACAGTCATGTTTAAGCCAGTGCACAGAGAAGATAAAAGCACTTATGGTAGTTGCAAACGTTAACAAGTCCATACAACACATATAGTTTAGCAATGAGTCCACAGAAAAAGAAGAGTTAGAGTAGAAATGCTCAAGCAAAACAAAAAGATGACCTTTCATCTGTGCAAAATCCACACAGTTATAGTAAAAAGACATCAGCGGAAGATACTTAACTCAGTCCCAAATACCAACAGGCAAAGAAAACCAGAATAGACAAGCCTTTGGTAGAGAATTTTAAGAGTCTAAATATGGCATTACATTTCTAAATAATCCACAAAATATATTATATGGACTATTCATATTAAAGACTAGGTACCCAACTCCGCATATCTGCTACTAACAATGTTTTAGCCAATGAGAGCAAGATGAAGCAAGCTAAGAGAATGCTGGTGTATTGTTAACAGTGCTCAAGGAAAATATCAATAAGTCATGCTTCAAAACCAGTAATCTGGCACTCCACACTATCATCTATGGAGCAAAACAAAGTTCTCTAGTTTTTCAGGGATGTGCCCTGTGTAGCATATGTCATGATTCACTATTACACGAGCAGCAAGACACTGCAAAGTAGTATGATTTATTGGCTGGATTAAATTTTTTGCTATTTCCTTTTCATCTAGTAAATCACTAGCAGTTTGTTTACATGAGTTTGTGGCATCGAAGTGAGACCCTGACTTGATAAGAAGATTCATGATGTCTGGATGCTTGTTCAGTGCAGCAATGTGCAATGGACTGTTGTTATCAAAGTCTCTGATGTTTACATCAGCACCACATTCCACCAGAATAGCAGTAACCTGTAGAGACGGGAATGTACAAACTGGGTAGCGACCCACACACGTAGTTTTATTGTCAACAGCAAGGTGAAGTGGACTAAAGTTATTCTTCCCTCTAGGCTGAAGCTTAAGAAACTTGTAAACAGTCTGTTTCTTAAAATGCTCCTGTTCTGAGCTGCAAGGTACTTTTTCCAACAAGCAAATTAAATGCAAGATGATGGAAATGGCTTTGTTTAGCTGTATTGGATCAGGACAACACTGGGTTTGTTTCATGGCCCGTTCTATTTCAAGAACACTTTTGCAAAGTATACCCATGAGATCATCAAATGTGACAGTAGTGCCTAGAATGCCTTTTGCTCTGTCTTGAAGCATGAAGGAAAAAAGTTCAGCGAATGACAGTAAACTGCTGGCTGTCATTGGGCTCAGTGGATCAAGATTGCTCTGCTGCATGTCCAAAGCATACTTCCACAAGTTGATACAACGCTTGAAATTTCCAGAGTCAGCGTAGACAGCACCTCTGTATCTAATATAGTAGGATGTATCTGGGTGAGAAGGACCAAGAATACGTTCTCGAATTAATAGTGCTTGCATTCTCATTTCATCAGGGTCTGCAATAAGATTTTCTAGCTCTTCGGAGCTGTTTACTTCTTTAGCATAATCATATGCCATAATTAGTGTTTGTGCCACAGGTTTGCCCAGGATATTAGTCCTATCACTGTATCTCATTTCCATAGCTCGCTTCCAGTATTTCAAGGCACCAAGCAGATCCCTCTTTTTGTCCACAAATGTTGCTCCTAGAAGTTCCAGGGCATTTATGCTTTCAGTTTTACTGGTCTGCACATGTTGCGTCAGAAAGTCCACAATATTTGTATGGCCTGTCACACTAGCTGACAGAAGGGGAGTCATTCCATAACCATCCTTTTCCATTTTAGCGCAATACTTCAAAAGCAACTTCATGATCTCCAAACTTCCAGATTCTGCACAGTCATGTAATGCTGTGTTTCCTGCAAGAGAATACAATTACACAAATCATAATCAAGCTCTAGTCCGAACCTTGCACTCTAACAGTTTAAAAATAGTTTAAAAAGCACCAAACATTAATAAATACTAAGAAGGAGCTACCTGTTTTGACATCTATGGTCTATTAAGGTTTACATGCCAAGTCAAAATATTCAAGATCTGATAAATTACCAAGGCTGACAGGCAATTATACAAATCAAAATGTTTTATATTATCACCTGAAAGAACTAAACATGTTTTAAGGACCTCCTTGTCTCATTATTTCAAAAAAACAAACTCCACTATAATTAAAACAGAATTGCTTACTACATAAAGAGCAAAGGAGCAGGCAATTCCTTAAGAGTTAAGCAAGCAGGGTAAAAGACCAGATTGGCTGAGAAAGGAACTCATTATAGAGCTCAAGAGGAGAAAGAAATTGTATACTCTCTGAAAGCACATTCAGGCTTTGAAGGAAGATTACAGAGCTGTGGTTCATATATGCAAGGAGAAGATACAAAAATACAAAGATCATTTAAAGCTGAAACTGGCCAGCGCTGTGTCAGACAACACAAAAGGCTTTATGTATGTTAACAGTAAAAGGTGTAAAGAGAAAAAAGAAATCAGGCCAATATATGTTGAAGATGGTCTAGTAAGAATGATAAAAAAAAGTGGAGGTTTTCAATGTGTTTTCTGCCTCAGTCTTCAATAATATGGATAGACCTTGAGATGCCCAGTCCCCAACTGGAAGAGTATGGGAACAGTGACTTTGCATTTGCGGACAACAAAATTTTAAGGGAGCAGCTGGAAGGTCCAACAAAATTGTAAGGGACCAGTGGAACATTCACAAGCTATGAAGGAGCTAGTGGATGTTATGGCAGGACCTTCTCTGTAGTCTACCAAAGAGTCTTGGGAGGTCCGCCTGCCTGGAAGCTAGGCAGGGTTATTCCATTTTATAGGAAAGACATGAGGGAAGATCCACTAAACTGCAGACTTGTTAGTCTATTTTAATTCCTGGAAAAATTTCAGAGATTATACTGGGTACTACTGAAAGGCGCTGAAGGGCAATGCAACAATCAGACAGTCAGCATGGAGAAGTCCTGTTTAACTGATTTAATATACTTCTATGGTAAGGTCATCTGCCTGGTGGAAGAAGGGAAGGTGACGGTTCTAGTTTTTCTGGATTTCAGTAAAGCTTCTGATGCTGCCCTCACAGCATCCTTCGGGGCAAATTGTCCAGCTCTGGAATACTCAGGTTCACTGTGTGCTGGTTGAAGAACTGGGTCAACAGCAGGGCTCATAATGTTGCAGTGAATGGGGCTACCTATATCCAACAGGTAGGCAGTGGTGCTCCTCAGGGCTTAATTCTAAGGCCAGTTGCATTCAGTATTTTTACCAATGATCATGATCTAGTTGATCATTGTAGGTCTCTTCTAGCTAAAATATTCTGTAAGAGATTTTGTATCTGCTTTCAAGTATGAAACAGAAACTTAAGCTATCTCCATGTTTTTTCACTTTTCACTTACTCCCCTGTCAAATTTCCCTTCCTCTCTATCCTCAGAAATGATCAAAAAACAATGAGATTTCTATTAAAATTAAAGATGGGCTAACTCAATATTGGCTCTGTGGGCCTCTACACTATACCTCTTCCTCTCTCCATCTACCAGATGTTTTGACTTACACATTTTGAAGAACTATCTGTATTACACCAGGCCCTTCATCTCAGCTGGGGCCTCTTGTTGCCAGTATATTATGGGGTAGCTGGATATTTTGCCAAGCGCATGTATAGACCCAGAGAAACTAATCTTAATGCTTTCTTAGGTCTTTATCCCAAAGCCCCAAGTTAATTTCTTTACTCCTCTGGTTAGGATTTCCACAGGCAAAAAGTAAAAAAAAATCCAACCAAGAACTTTCAATACACAACATCTAAGTGTCTAATCATTTACATGCAGATCATTTTCCAGTAGCATGACATTGCAGTCTTTTATTTAAAGGTATTCAAATTCTAACACTGTGTGGGAAAGTTTCTAGAAAGCACTAGTGTCACGTGTTTGAAAACCGAATTCACAGAAAAACAGAAAGCAAGCACTGCACACCACAGTTAAATAATTTATCTATGAGGCTTCAACTAGATGAAAATTTTGCTTTTAAAAATTACACAATTTACATCTACCTTGTTCTTCCATAAGGCATTATACATTGTACAAATTCAGGCATAGCAACTTCTCAGCATTCCACTAAGATTAAATTATCAAGTGAAAGCTTATGTAAAAAACTTACCCCCAATTAAAGAGGTCTTACATAATTAGCCTTGCAATTCTGCCCCAGATCATTAGTTTCTGTGACACTGTAAGTTTCCATAATCACAAATGAGACCTTCTTTTATGAGGGTTTTCTGCACATTCAGATTTGGCTTTTTAAAGCTGAGATAGAAGTTTCCTGAAACTTCCTTATCTGCATTTTTGGTAGTTTTTTTTTTTTAATGACAAGTCAGCAATTGACAATGTGCTTTGTTATTGTATTTCCAGTCTTTAAGACAACTACAGTGGGTTAGGAAACAAAACCAGGAAAAAACCAGGAAAAAATAGAAAAGCACAGAAAATATCAGATTGTTTCATTAACAGATAGCAAACTTCACTTGAAAAACGCTCCTTTCACGAAACGCATCTGAATAGCAGCCAGAAATTTTACTATTCACTAACACGTAGGCTGAGGAAAAGACCCTAAAGTGGCACCTGAAATTCTCTCTTAGATCAATATCCACGAAACTAAAACCAGTTTGTACTATAACAAGTTTTTTAATTTGGCATCTTTAGCAAATATAATTCCCTCTGTCCCTCTCACGCCACAGATCTGAAAATGTCAATACCTTTAAATTCCTAACATTGGAAGTTATCAAGTGCAACAAATACAGTTTCACCAACACACGTATATTTTAAGTCTTCTTACGACGCTGGAGAAAGTGTAGTTGGTATGTAACTTCAGCAGACATCCTAGAACTAAAGACTGGCTGTTCCCTCAGTCCATCTGCACGTCTGCACTCAGTGATGAAGACAAAAAGCAGACGCATGTGAGGGTTGGCTGAACCACCATTTAATACAGCCATTTCAGAGTGTATTCTAGTCCATCCCTCACATCAGAGCTCCAAAACACTGGAATTGGCACCTATTTTTATCTTCAATTCTGTACTTTCAAGATATTTTAAAAGTAGTAACACAAGAGTGTATTAAAGACAAATAAGCCAAAAGGTATTGACAACACCAAAGTTCCTACTATTGCTTCACATTTACTAATACATATTTTTCTGGCTTTGGCAATAGGATCACTAGCAGCTATTCACATTACACATTGTACACCCATTGCTATATAATGCTGCTCTTGACACTCTTATCAATCACCAGCTATATATGCTATATTAGTATCGAAAAAAGTCCACATAGATTAAGCTTGGCCACTGCCTGAGTAAATTCAGATCGTATCCAACAGTCTGCATGTCATTAATTTATAAGGCAGCTATGGAGAGCATATAGAAATATCCTTAAAACTCCAAGAAATTTCAGTACCCTGTCAAACTACGGCCTTAGTTTAAAAAAAAAAAAATAAATAAATTGTGTTTGTATTACAATTTTTGACTTTGGTTTAAGCAGCTGTTACTGACAGCAGATCAAAAGTAGTGTAATTTTTTAGCTAATTATATTTTAGCAGGCCTTAGATTTAAAATAATGATAGTTGTTTTAAGCCATGTACAAGCCAGCAAAGGAAGGCCATCACCACTAATTTTGAGCGGCTGCACCTCACTTAGGTTTGACTGGATGGTAAAGGTACCATTACAAAAGACAACAAATTTTTAGAGAGGAAATATTGACAGGGATAGGCAAATAGTTGAGAGCTGCCAATTCAAAAAATAATAGAAAAAAAACCAAAAACAAAACCAAAAAAACCATCACAATACATATACATAAAACACCAAGAAATAACAAGACTACCAGCCATCTACACCTAGAGGTATATCAAATGTGAAATTTTAGAACTCAAGAGAAAAAGAAAACTTTTATCCTGCTCTATGTTTGACATATTGAGCAGGAATTGGAACAGCTCAAGTAAGTATGGCAAATCAACCATTATTCTGTGAATTAAGTCAGCCATTTCAGAACCACTGTATTGTCAATAGCGACAGGAATATACATTGTCTGAACACAAACCAGCAGTTAATTTTTGTAACAAACTAAAAGCCAACATTGCATCTACTCTTATATTAAAAAATGAAAAGGCTGGAAAACTTGATATTCCTTCTCTTTGATAAACAGTTTTCCAGGAGATATATATAAAGACGTTGGTTAAATTACTTTTTTAGAGGTGTGAACAGTTATTTCAAAGTAGGTTTCAATAAATTTTCTTTATCCAATTTTTATTTCAAATGATCTGCCGGGATCTAATTACGTATAAAAGACAGTTAATATTGCAACAACGTGAAAGTTTCATTGATCTTGCACAGAAATAAAATTAAACTGGATATGTTTGGTAGACACAGTACTTCTCTAATAGAAAGTGATTCCCACTATTATTAATACTCCTTACAAACTGTTTGTATCTGTATTGCACTTTAATATTCATATTATCCAGTAACTTCCTCTGTTTACAAAAGCAACAAAGAAATGGAATAACCCTACCTCCAGTCCTTCCAAATCTTGCAAAAACAAAGTAGGAAAATAGTTATTGTCAACTGACACAGTATCTTCATGTTTTAGTCTTCTGTTACTTTTTTAAAAAAGTATGAACACTACACAGACCTAATTTTCTAAATATCCAGTGTTACAAAAACTGATCAGAGTGAGAAGTGAGCATTAAAATTCATAATGAGGCCATTGCTTTCTATGTCAGAAGCAATTAATTCCCAAAATAGACTGGCAGCTTGTGACAAGGGAATGAAAGAAAGTGAAGCAGTCACACAGAAAGTGACTTGAAGCCAACCAAGCACATCTATTTCCTAACACAAAATGCTTTGTTTCTGAGAACTAAAACTTATAGTAAATTTTAGGACCAATCTGACTCCACAGTCAAGATATTTAATCAAAAGAAAAAAAAAATTTCATTTAAAAGACTGGTCAATATGTAAAATTACCCACATATGTACATTTTTGTAGCCTTACAGATTAAATTAGACACTTTTATAAAGTTAATTTGTTCATGTAACATAATTTTTTTTCCCCTAAGAGATCACTTGAAGTAATTAAGTCTAAGAGTTATACTGATTACAAAAAAAAAAAAAAGTATTACTATGTATATACAAACATGGACAGTGCACAAGAAAACTGCTATAGATCCCTATGAAAAGTTAGCATGACAAAGAAAAGCCAAAGGTATGTGCTTCCATTAGAAGAAATTGAGAAAAACTGAGAAGAACTGCTAATCTCAGCAAGTTATTTCAATCTAGTTTCCATATACTGTAAGGGAATAATTGCTCTCTTCACCACAGCACTTTACAAGAAATTGCATAATCGAGATTACCCATAGAAAGCATGCTGTTCTGCTTTTAATTTCAACATAAACTCCTTTTTAGTTGAAATTACTGAATTTGTTTCAGTAATTCAGTAACTGTATCCTCCTTATTTTAGTTACATACTGAAGTCAATTTCCACAGCATCAAGCATGAATTATCTAAAAAATGGAGAGCACTACATCATTAATACCAACCAAAAAAACCCAAACCAAACACGCAAAGGCCCCAAACAAAAAACCCAACAAAAAAAAAAGGACTGAACACTTTCTGAGTTTATTCACTGGGTAGGGAGAAGAAAGGGGAGGTTCGGGGAGTTTTTGTTTAATTCTCTCCCCCTCCCCAAAAATGAATCTTTGCAAGCAGGCAACACTAGCAAGCTCAGAAAAGAACAAACCTTTCAGACTCCTTAACATTCACTGCAAGAGAAAATTAAATTTTTAACATAAACGAAACTACACTGATCATAGGGTAAAAAGTGTAAGTCTCTTAAATCTTCTTGTTTCTGGGCCTGCCAAATCCTTGAGCGTCATGCTTTCCAGTATCCCACATAAATGACAAAACTGAAATAACACCATCCCTTGATATAGTACTACTGTATGTATAACCTTGACATAGTACCCATAGAGACTGAAGCCTGTACACTTTTGTACTTTCCAGTTGAGGAAGCAAAGTCAACAAGCCTTGTCCTCCACATTATTTTACAAAGTTATTCTGATCAATTACTGTCCCAGTAGGATTTAAGAACAACAAGATTTTGACTCACAGTGTTATTCTGCATTTTGAAAACCGGTGAGTCCCTCCAACTGCCATGGTAGTACGGAGCACCATAAATGATGAAGAGTCAGGGCTTGAAACAAAACGTTCCTGTGGAATACTCAAGAGACACCTAAAGGAGCACCTAGTCCAGTGGTCCTTATGAAATGTTCTTAATACTCAGGAGAAGAAAAATTAGCCTTTGGGCCAGCAGACTAGTCTGCTGACTGAAGAAGAGGGACAGAGTTAATGAAGACGACTTGAAAAAACCACTAATAACATCCTGAAGACAAAGAGACCACTTAAAAACCATGTTTGGGTGGGGGAAAAAAAAATTAAAAAAAATACCTGCCTTCCAAGTAGGTATTATTTGAAAAGAAGAGTCCTTATTTCCTGCACTATTACACTCAGACCATCCTTGCTATCAGATGTATACTCTTAACTGCAGAACAAAGGTGATGATTCTCAGCTGCTACAGCAAGTCTGGTGGAAAAGGACTCACAAATTACCAAATTGTGCACTGCTCATTTTCAAAATGCAAGACCTAAGTGTCCTGTCTGGAGTTAGAACATAAGGGTAAGATCCCTATAAATGGTCTGCATGCAAAACAGAATTACAAAAATCACACAATGGTTTCAGTTTGAAGGGACCTTAAAGCCCATCCAGTTCCAACCCCTGCCACAGGCAGGGACACCTTCTAATAGATCAGGTTGCTCCAAGCCCCATCCAACCTGGACTTTAACACTGAGGCAGCCAGGGTCTCATCACCCTCAGAGGGAAGATTTTTTTCCTAATGTCTAAAACCAAATCTCCTCACCTGTCAGCTTAAAGCCATTGCGCCTTGTCCCATCCTTACATGATCTTGTAAAAAGTCCAGCTGCAGATTTCTCGTAGGTCCCATTTAGGCCCTGAAAGACTTATAAGGTCTGCCCTGAGCCTTCTCTTCTACACGCTGAACAAGCCCAGCTCTCTCAGCCTCTCTTCATAGCAGAGGTGCTTCAGCCCCCTCATCATCTTTATAGCCTCATCTGTACTCACTCAAGCAGGTACATAACACTCTTGTGCTGAGGGCCCCAGTGCTGAACACAGGACTACAGGTGGGTTCTCACAATAGCAGAGTAGAGCGGAGAAAATCGCCTCCCTAAAGGTGCAAGCTCCTGGGCTGCAAGTGCACACTGAAGCCAGCTGATGTTTGTCTCATCAACCAACGCCTCCCAGTCCTTCTCCCCAGGGCTGCTCTCTATCCAGTATCCACCCAGCCTGTATTCTCACTTGGGATTACCCTGAACCAGGTGCAGTACTTTGCACTTGGCCTTGTTGAACTCTGGCTGGCTTTGGCTCACCTCTCAAGTCTGTCAAGGTTCCTCTGGATGGCAACCCTTCCCTCCAGTGTGTAAGCCACACCACATAGCTTCATGTTGATAGCAAATTTGCTGAGGGTGCATCAATCTCAAAGTTCATGTCACTGACAAAGACATTAAAATCATGCCAGTCCCTGAGGAGTCACTTGAACCTCGAGCTATTGACAACAACTCTGAGAGTGACGATCCAGCCCATTTCTTATCAACAGAGTGGTCCATCTATCAAATTCCTCTCTCTTGACTTTGAAGACCAGGATGTCATGCATAACAGTGTCAAATGTCTTGTATAAGTCCAAGAAGATGACGTCAATCATCACTTCTTTATTCATCAGCGCTGTGAATGAAAGGCTCCCAGTTTTGTCAGGCATGTTTTGCCCTTAGTGAAGCTGCACTGGCTGTCACCAACCATCCCCTTATTGTCCACATGTCTTAGAACAGTTTTCATAAGGTTCTGCTCCATGATCTTGCTGAGCACGGAGGTGAGACTGCCTGGCCTATAGTTGCCCTGGTCCTCCTGTTTCCCTTTTTAAAAATGAAGATTATGTTTCCCCTTCTCTGGTCAGCAGGAACTTTACTGGACTATTACGACCTCTCAAATATCACACGTGACAGCTTGTCAGTTACATTTTCCTTTTTTTATTATGACATTTATATGAAATACTTTATTTTAAGTATAAAATCCAACAAACACAGCCCCACGTATATCCCCAACTGAGCCCAAATCTGTAATTTGAAGGCCCAAAGATTGCTACCATTACAAGTGCAAGCATTTCCCCTTCCTACACATAGCAGTCAAACAAAGAGTATGCACAGAAACACATCAGTGAAACACTGTATTCAGGAATACTTCAGTCAATTCTGAACACGGTAAGGAAGAAACACTCTTAACAGGTCACTAGCAGGCTTTGCAATGCAGCAGAAGAGAAAACTGAATGCAGCCAAACATCCTTCTCATCCAGCACAAAGGTATGAAGGTTTGTGCTTCACTTTAGGAATTGTTCTACGGGGGCAAATATCCCACCCTTCTTAACCCAGGTATCAGTTTCCCCCTCACCAACACTGTTCTTGTTATATTAAACATTTTTTAAGAACTCTTTTGTTTACATGTCTATGTGCTTCATAAAAGTCTGGGGAAACTGTGAAAGTTCAGATTGAAAAAACAAAAGAAATAAAGACAACTAAAGGCTCATACTTTAAATTCAGAACCACTTGGCATCTTTCACAGTACACCACTTATCTACACCATGCATCTTGTTACTTCCCCTCTTCACCACCATGCCCTGCAGGACAGCACCAGGCTGACCATCTACCTCAGTGTAGCATTTTATCTGGCTCAGACTCTGAAGTCTATGAGTATCTTAACTCCCTAGCTGTGGTTTTGCACTTTAGAAACAGACATTCAAGAAGCTCTGCATTTGAATTTCCATAGTCCAAAACACAGCTGTGGGTTTGTGCCTGTATTTTAGAAGCAAGATTTCACTGTATGTTTTCACCTGCTCTGTTATATACGCTGTTGTCATGCAGACTTTTAGATGTTTGTGAACCATTTTCTCATCTTTCCCTGTCAACACTTTGAAACTTTTTCATGTCTTTCCAAGCTTTAGATTTTCCAGGGCTTTCTTCACATCTTAAAGTTCTATCTTGCAAGATTACAATCCAGGGGAAAAACAAGGCATAGTTCAAGTAATTCTGCCCACATCGCCACTTCTCCCTCCCCTTCTCTCCCCTCTCCCTCCCCATTGTAAGAGTAATATCTGGAAAAGAATCTATACTAATCTCCCACAAGAGCACTTCTACTGAAATTAAACAGTTTTGTTTATATACAGTGGTGCCATTTTAAATGAAACAAAACTTACAGTAACTAAAGCTTTTACATCTTTCACAGAACAGCAGGCTTCCCTGTGGCCCAGGAATGGGTCTACTTAAAAACAATTCAGACACAATTCAGAGCAACAACTTTTCCTACTCAAGAGCAGGGTATTCAGGCTCTCTGTAACTCCCCACCACAAACGCAGGCACACTGTCAGCTTTTTAATACACAGCAGCTCTACAGCAGGGAGGAGTAGAACCTGAAAACAGTACACAGAGTCTTTAATCCTGTTGGAAATATTAATTTTGAAATTAATAGGTACAGAGCATGCTTGCAAAACTAAGCCGCTGCAATACCTAAATGCTGCAATACATAGGGCTACCAGTTTTCCTGCCTTTCCACTGCTGACTTTTACTTTCAGATTTTATAGCACTTCCTTTCTACCTCACTGCTGCTTATTAAACGATTTCAGAGACCAAACTGCTTTAAGATGCCAAAAAGAAAAGATATATTCATGTTGTACCAGCAGACATTTCCACATACAAAAACTTATTCCACATCCTTGATTGATACCCATTAGGTACACACATCCATTTATACACATGGCAGTCTGAAGTATAAAGTGAGTTTTAATAAGCTAAAGCGTATCCAATCCAACTTGTTTAAATTTAATTTAAATAATGATCAGTTATACTTAATGAATCTTTGCTCATGTGCCTCGTGTGAGTCACACAGAAACTAAAGGAAGCAGAGAGAGGAAGGAATTAAGAGAGAAAATCCTCAGGAGTGCGTGGCTGCCACTCAGTCATCTCAGCAAAAGCAAGAAACACTTGCGAACAAGTGAGTAATAAGGACCAGTAAAGCCTACTCCACTGAAATGAGGGGAGAAAAGAGCTGCAGAGATACATAATTTTCTCTTTTACATCAGATATTTAATTGCATTGCTCTGTTCACACCTATCATATAAAGGGATAGGATTAAAACTAAAAAGCAACATACACTTTCTATTGAGCACGTTATTCCAAGAACCCTGCCTAGAAAAATGACGTTTTTATGCCATCACCAGTCCATGACAATTCGTAAGTAACCTTATGTGCTTAACAAGGGAAGATTTATTTTGCTTTGCCCACCTTTCTGACAAATCTGTAGTTTAGTTTATTCTTTACATTAAACCCACATATCTGCACAATATGCTTAAAGGCATTTAACTGAACAGTTTTTGGAAGAATTACTCTCATATTTGGTATTTATCAGTATCATACAACCATCTAGACATAAATTAAACTTTAACAGAAATAACTTTAAGGTATATTATATTGTTACAAATGTAATCTGCCTAAAACAGGCAGTGGAAACTGTCTTTTACACTACAAGAAGGTTTATTAGTAAGTTCAAAATATAAACATCTTAAAGGCAGGCACCACTCTTTTCAATGGTGCCCAGCAACCAGATGAGGAGCAATGGCCATTAACGAAAACACAAGAACTGTCACCACAACACAAGGAAGAATTTCTTTACATTGAGGGTGATAGAGCACTGGAACAGTGCGGGGTTGCAAAGTCTCCCTCTCTGGAGACATACAAAACCAGCCTGGACACACTCGTGTGTAACCTGCTCTGGGTGGCCCTGCCCTCATAGAGGGCTGGACCAGATGATCTTCAGAGGTCCCTCCCAACCCCAGTGATTCTGTGATATATATATATAAAAATACATATAAAATAAGCTGCTGAAAAACAATCCAAGCTCAGTTAACTATAACCTCCAATAATGGGCATGCTTTTCAAGAAAATATCACACCCACATACAACTTAGAGATGTCATGAAAAACCGGTTAACACAAGAAAGCCACATAGTTGTGCTCAATGTCTAGCTGGAGACCAGTAACGAGTGGTGACCATCAGGGATCGGTGTTGGGACTGGTCTTGTTCAACAGCTTTGTTGGTGATACACGGTGAGATTGAGTGGGCCCTCGGCAAGTTTGCCAATGACACCAAGCTGGGTGGTTCGGTTGATATGCCAAAGGTAAGGAATGTCATCCAGAGGGACCCTGACATGCTTGTGAGGTGGGCTGATGCCAACCTTACGAAGTTTAACTATGACAAGTGCAAGGTCCTACACCTGGGTCAGAGAAATCCCAGGCAGTGCTACAGGTTGGGCAGAGGAGAGCTTGAGAGCAGCCCCATGGAGAAGGACTTGGGGGTGTTGCTTGATGGAAAAATGAATATGAGCCTGCAGTGTGCTCTTGCAGCCCAGAAAGCCAACCATGTCCTGGGCTGCATCAAGAGTGTGACCAGCAGGTCGAGGGAGGTGATCCTGCCCCTCTACTCTGCTCTCGTGAGAACTCACTTGGAGTATGGCGTGCAGTTCTGGTGTCCTCAACAGAAAAAAGGTATGTAACTGTTGGAACAAGTCCAGAGGAGGGCCACGAGAATGATCAAGGGACTGGGGCACCTCCCATATGAAGACAGGATGAGAAAGTTGGGGCTGTTCAGTCTGGAGAAGAGAAGGCTGCTTGGAGACCTCCTAGCAGCCTTCCAATATCTGAAGGAGCCCTATAGGGACGCTGGGGAGGGACTCTTCGTTGGGGACTGCAGTTATAGGACAAGGGGTAACGGGTTCAAACTTAAACAGGGGAAGTTCAGATTGAATATGAGGAAGAAATCCTTTACTCTAAGGGTGGTGAGGCACTTGGATGGGTCGACCAAGTTGTGAATGCTCCATCACTGTCAGTGTCCAAGACCGGGTTGTACCGAGCCTTGGGTGACATGGTTTAGTTGAAGGTGCCTGTCCATGGCAGGTGGGCTGGAACTAGATGATCCTAAGGTCCTTTCCAACCCTAACTATTCTGTGATTCTGATTATGATCACAGCAAAAATGACAGAAATCTTCACTTTGAATGATAACACCAGAGTAACTAAACAGGTGCAATGAGGTATCATTTGTGATCTGCCCAGCACTAGAAGCTCTTCTGTTTGGATCACAGTCACCTGCAAATTCAGTACTTTAATCTTAATGTATGGTTTTGTTTTTTAACACTGAAAAAAGGCCCCAAATTATTTAAGAATCTGGAGGGAAAAGAGGATAAAGGTCAAAGTAGTTATTCATTTCCAATGCAGAAAATATTTTCTCTCCTTTACACATCTTTTCTTGTATTAGGCCTTTTTGCTACAGGTTAGTTTTATGTCCCGCATATTGGCTTTGCTAAGAAATAGTATGAACAACAAGAATACATGGTCATACATGTCACTACATCAAAATCTATAGAGGAGTTCTCAGTGTGTTCATTAGCCTTTTGCACCCACATAAATGCGAACTTTCATGACTGTCTTTTTAAGAATTATGGGATTAAGACTAAAACATGTGAATTCAGACTTAAATTACACAACCCATGTTAGCAAAGGAGTAGATAAAAGAAGAGTAAGAACATTACAAATATACTTCACCTCTTTCTCATCTAGGTTGTAAGACTAAAAGAGTATTTTTAGATGTCAACCTCCTGAAGAAGGTTAAATGAGTAAGTTCACCCTTATGCAGCACAAGGAAAGGGAAAAAAAGCCAACCCAAACTTACCTTTAACACTTTTTCTGTTAACATCAGCTCCTTTCTCAAGTAAATACTGAGCAATTTCTTTGTGGCCTTTGTAACATGAGATCATCAAGCAGGTATGCCCATGACGGTTGGATACTTCCAGATCTGCTTTGTGCTCCACAAGGTACTTTACTATTTCCAGGTGACCATCAAAACAGGCAGCTCTAAGTGGTGTTGAATTTGTCAGAGTCGTGTTGTTAACAGATGCACCATGATCCAACAGACACTGCACCACCTTCAAGTGGCCAGCTGCTGATGCTGCCCATAATGGTGGAGCCCCCTCAATGGTCTCACCATCAAAATTCACAGAACCACCAACTTCTATCAATGCAGAGCAGTGGTCCAACAAGTACTCCACCATGTCAAGGTGACCGTAACGGGCTGCCATCAGAAGTGGTGTGGCACCACTGGTTTTCTCTGACATCAGCAGGGCTACCTCTTCTCTTGTCTTGCTTGCCAGTAGCTTAGAGAGGAGCCGCAGCTTGCCATCACGAGCTGCATTGAACACTGCTGTCTTTAGATCCATCTAGTCTGCACCTCTCTGCCTCTTGAAGGATACACGTCTGCCTTTTTCAGGGTCAAAAACTTACTGGATACACACAGCCCAAACAGAGTGTCCCCAGCTTCTTCTCAGAAGAGTTTCATCCAGACGGGACAACATGAAGACTCCGAACGAGGTCTTGACAAAGCACAGGCTGTGCTTGCTATGAATCTGCACGAGAAAGAACTCTGAATGTTTTCACCTCCAACTTCACAGACAAGTAACCGCAATTGTGCTTTTTCTATAGCTACACTCACCTGCTTCTGCGGTGTGCCAACGTTCAGCCGCCTCCCCTGGGACGTCCCCAGGCTGCGAGGCGCCCCTGAGGAAACCTGTTGGGGGGGCTGGGGGGAGGGGGAGATCCTACCAGCCTGTTATCCATAGGAGAAGCAGAGAAATCCTCTTTTTCCTTACAGCGCTGAGAACCATGCCCCCGACTTGTTCTGAGGGGAGGCTTGAAGAGCTTCTACTGCCCGAAGGAGCCCACAGACACGCACCGCACGGGGAAACCCAGGCGCGGAAGGCACCGCACGCCCCAGCTGGGACCCAGACGATGAGGAGAGCCTGTGCCGGCCTTTTCCCCCAATACCAGTCCGCCCTCCTCAACGAGACTCCTCTCACGCACCCCTTACCCTTAGCACTCCTTCAGGGACCACCCCCCACCCCCCCCCCCCCCCCCGCCC
>JANRGW010047824.1:0-25012 GCA_024733675.1 Psilopsiagon aymara
CCCTCCCCTCAGCAGAGCAGTGCAGGTGCTCACTACACCCCGAGCTCTGCACCGCATCCTCCCCTCTCATCGGCTCTGTCTGGGTGCCTGCATTTAACCACCGCCGGTGCAGACAGAGCAGAGCTCCCAGACCGCGCCCGGTTCATACGGCGAGTGCTCACCATCCCTCTCGCTTGCCCCCGCGAGCAGCCGCGCAAACTGCCTCGAGCCCGCCGTGTTCCCCACTCCCCGGAGGAGGTTTTCAATCAGTCAGGTCTGATGACGCCTCCTGGCACAGCCCCCTGTGAGTCAGCTGCTCGCGTCACCTGAGCTGCCCACCCCGGGGCGAGTGGTGTCGGGCGCTTTAGGCTCCCTTGGTGTCTCTTGGTGCTCTTAGTTGAAGCTCCTGGGCGCTGAGCTTCCCCTCGCTCACACGTTGAAGGCATCCTTTCTTAAGCTACTCACCTCAGCAATAACTAATTAATTAATGTTTAATTATTGTCAACGTGTCAGTATTCAATTTTGATTATGAATTGCTCTTATTACAGGAGTGAAGAGCCACTGCTGAATTTCAGGTTTTCTTGTTTGTTTTTTAATGATCAGGATGTATTTTTCAGACTACCCAACCTTCTGTTCTGCTTACCTTGTATGGCAGAGAGAAGGCAAATACAGATATTCTTGCTGAACTATTTTAAATACAAGGAGATGAATTACCAGCTTAGTTTCATTTAGTTACCACAGCTTGTGGATGGTGAGAAGGCAGGCTGCTGCTCTTGTTTGTGAATCATAAATGAAAAAAATAATAAGTAAACTCATAATCTGTCATTCTCATTGCATGAGATAGTGAAGCCCAGTATAGTGAAGCCCAGTTGTGAAATATAAACACCAGCAGATATATCAAAATAAGCTTTTTTCAAAACAATAGTTTCACTTTCTTGTAACTGCTTATAGTATACTTGTGTTCCAGAAGACAAATCAAAGCACATAAAATGGTGCCTTATCGCTATGTTACACAACTTAAAAAAACCCCACCCCAAACCTACTACTTTAGAATTCCGTTGAAATACTTTTCCTGAATGTTAATATATTCATGAATATATATGTAAACAGTCAGATATCATGAACTATTTATAAAATGATAATACCTTACTAGGGAAATATCACCTTGATTATATTACCGTGACCTGCAATCTGATTAATTTATTTACTTAATAACCTCTTTTAGAATTAGGTACGTCAATTATAGTCATTACAATCCTAAACAACAGGTAATAAAGACTACATAAGATACATGGGTCCCAAGTGAAGCCTCAGAGATAGGAAACTCAAGCTCCCACCCCAGGAAATGCCTGGAAAGTTGGTTGTTAGAGATGGGCTCTTCAGACTAGAAAGCCCTTCAAACACAGAAAGAGAGAAAAACCTAACAAAGCATATAGCAAGAAGCAAATTTCCTAATACCAAGACCAGAAATTCATTCACAAGATATACCAAACACTCCTAAATGTGCTCTGAAGTGCTGGTGTAGTCTCTCAACCTAGTTGTGTTTCCATGTTGTTTCCTATCACTACTAGGTGTGGAGATGAGTATTCAAAGCCTCCTTCTGAATTACCACAGTGCTATAATGTAGTATGTGTTATAACTCTAGTACCAAAGAGACCAGCATATTGTGGTGCTTGTACCTTAGAGATATGGTCACTCACTTCACAGACAATACAGCATCACGGCTATTTGAAAAAAGGGGAACTATAGGTTATTTTGGAAGTCAGGTGCTGCTCCAGAAAAAAACCATAATCTCTCTTCACTAATCTACCTGAAGCAAGGACTGTTTTCAGTGTATTTGATTATGCACAGTCTGAATTGAATGAAATTGAGAAAAGTAAACAAGTATTTTCAGATGACTTGCACATCTGCATTTCAGAGTTCCCACCTTTGAGCAGCTTATCAGAGACAGAGACCCTCCATTTACATAAAAAATAAAATTAAAAAAAATCACAAAGTATTGAGGATTGTAAAGCACTATTTTGGGCAGATAATCTTATCTCTACTATCCCATCTGTTTCACAAAGATTAATTATTTACAAGCCTATACTAAAAATACGCTATTTACATTTTTGGGAATTTCACTTAAAAGTTTCGCATACTGCAAGACACATGGAGGAAAACATGGTATTGCTTCTCTATTATGCTTTGTCATAGACTAATAGGAATGAAGAGAAATTTCAGATTTTCTAAAATGTTATTTATTTTTATTTAATATTTAGATAAATATCTTCCAATCTTATCATTATTTTAAACATGAAATAAATGAAGATTGGAGACTGAAGCTGGGAAGTACCAAAACACATTGCAATATTTTCACACTTGAGCATGCTTTCAGCTTACTGGTAGCAATTTGTACAGAATCTTTAATTCTCTGACTAAACTGTACTTCACTAAAACATGCTAAAGGATTAATGGGGCAGTACACATTCTAGGCTTTTCAAGTCATTGATCAAACTTCAGATGCATTTTATATGCTGCTTATCTCATTATTTTCAAACTGGTTTTTGTGGGTTGTTGGGGTTTTCTTATTTGGTTGGTTTATTTGTTTGGGGCATTTTTGTGTGTCCCCAAACAATGTAAGAAATGTCAGCAAATAAAAGGCTTTTATTTCCTTAAATACCTTTCAGGAAAAGGAAAGAAAAAGGCTTCTTATTAATATCCAGTCACTGTTTGGATACTTTTGATTAAAGACCATCAGATATACCACAATTTAAATCTCTTATATTTCACTGTTACTCTTTATGTTTGAAAACCATGGCAATAAAAGAGAAGTGTGACTACACTAATACACCATGCACTCTTCAAAGGTATAAAGAAACTTTCCCTGAACAACTGCTACCCACATTTTTTTCTAGTTTTCCTCTGAAGTAAAAAAAATCCAATCAACTCAATAGCATTCTTGAAATAGAACTATATATCAATGTATATAGATTTTATATATACATCCATATGTATCTACATATATTATATAGATATCCATATATATCCATATCTATCTCTACATATATTATATAGATATCCATATATATACTTATATATATATAGAATTGCCTAATTAACCTGATTTTGGCAGACATACCTGTCGTTGTTTATGCTGGAAATCAACCACACAGTTTGCTCACTCATTCACCCTCCTTTCTTCTCCCCAACTCCTAGAGGGATGGGAAGGAGAATCGAAAGAATGCAACTCCCACAGGTTGAGGAAAGAGCAGTTTAGTAACTAAGGTATAACACAAACCACTACTGCTACCACCAATAATAATAATGACAAGAGAAATACAAGGGAAGAGAATGCAACAGCTCACCATGTATACCCAGCCTGACCAAGCAATGAACCCCCCCACACCCTTCCAGGTATCTACCCCTCCATTTTTACATCCTGGGCATGACGTGCTGTGGTACAGAATACCTCTTTGGCCAGTTTGGGTCAGATGTCCTGTCTGCTTCCTCCCAGCTTCCCCTCCTCCCTGGCAGAGCACGAGGCTCAGAAAGTCCTTAGCCAGACCAAAATGTTCTAAGCGGCAACTGAAACACTGGTGTTATCAGCACTGTTCCCAGGCCGAAAGTCAAAAACACAGCGGTGCACCAGCTACTGAGAAGGAGAAAAATGGCTGCTGCTGCTGAACCCATGACAACACCGTAAATGAATGGACAAGTGAACAGGGAGGAGACAAAGAACACAGACTTGATGTTCCAAATGGAATAAACCCATCTCCAAATGGAGATTCCACTGAAACTTATGATTTTGTGTTGTTTGGTTTGGTTTTGGTTGTTTTTTTAAGAGGTTTTTTGCTGCTTTTTTTTTATTTTTTTTTTTTTTTTTGTTTGGGATTTTT
Organism: Psilopsiagon aymara; assembly: GCA_024733675.1. Classification (NCBI taxonomy): domain Eukaryota; kingdom Metazoa; phylum Chordata; class Aves; order Psittaciformes; family Psittacidae; genus Psilopsiagon; species Psilopsiagon aymara. The sequence goes on from JANRGW010047824.1 coordinate 3,858, forward strand.
TTATGAAAACAAGGGAGAAATTTCTTCTAAAAAGCCTCACAATTTAAGTATGCTCCTGGATACCTCTATATACAGACTCCTTAGAGGTTACTCCGCAATTCCATATCACAGCAGTAAATGAATTCAACAAGTCATGCTCAAAGCTTGCAAAGCACACAGGGATTTCTGTCTTTTTAACAGAGGGCCTCAGTGAGATAAATTCTTAGTATTCTTAGAGAAATATATTTTAAAATACTTTCAGGAAACAGATCTGTTACTGAAAGGGTGAGACACTTTGTAAATGTATGCTTTGCGTTGCATTCTGCTACCATACTGCTTATAGCATACTATACCAAAAAATTCAAAGACAGTGCATAAAAAAGCAATACAGCTCCTAATTAAAAAGATGTTCAGGGACTGAACATCAGAATGAATTTTTTTTTTTTTTTTTTTTTGTTCTGAGAAAGCTGGGCTGTTCAGCCTGGAGAAGAGAAGCTGTGTGGAAACCTCAAAGCAGTTTCAGGTGTTTGAATGGGGGCCTATAGGGATGCTGGAGAGGGACTCTTCATCAGGGACTGTAGGACAAGGGCTGATGGGTTCAAACTGAAACAGTGGAAGTTCAGGTTAGATATAAGGAAGAAGTTCTTTACTGTGAGGGTGATGAGGCATTGGCACAGGGTACCCAAAGATGTAGTAGATGCTCCATCCCTGGCAGCATTCAAGGCCAGGTTGGAGAGGGCCTTGGGCAACATGGTCTAGTGTGAGGCGTCCATGCCCAAGGCAGGAGGGGTTGGAAAAAGATGAGCTTAAGGTCCTTTCCAACCCTATCCATTCTACGACTCTATGATTCTAAGAGAAATGGCCAATTGTTGGTGAGAAATGACAGCAACAAAAATTGATGAAAATAAATATAGGAATGAATGATCTGTAAAATGATGTTCAATATTAAATAAATACCATAGTGACAACTGAGATTATTGCTACCAATCCTGTCTGAAAGCTAACAAAATATTCCTTTGGATGGTTTGCTCCAGTCTGCTACAAATTTTACCTTTAGCCATGAGAAAGCAACTGAGAGTTTATTAACAACACTATGTCAACTCAGCACCACAAGTAAATTCCTTCATTCTTTTTTGCAACAGAGTGTGTGCCTGTAACACAGCATAATCTAAGGAGACATCCAATTAATAAGACTCACGCATTTTGGAAGATAGAAGACTAATGTTTGTCTCTTAAAGTAATATGTTTTTCTTCTACTTTCACTGTTTAATTTACAAAAAAGCGCAGTTCAGTATGACTCTGGACTATAACTCAATCTGAGTGTATTAGTACTTACACAAACAGTACTTAATACCCTTTCCCACCAAAAATACAGAGATGTGCTTGAGCATTTAGCCAAACTGGGGCCAACATACAACATTCAATAACAGATCTTCTCATCAGTACAGTCCATAAATAAAATGTACCAAAGTAGAATGGTAAGTATATTACCCTGCTGCTGTGCGCTATTAGCAGATTTGGGTTACAGGGAAGACTCTTGGAAAATTAAAAAGAATAAACATGGCTACAGCCTAGATACAGATTAGAGGAAAAGGACCACAAGCCACCTGCCAGAAAGTATTACTTCCCTTTAAAGAGTTTATCTTTCTGGTTAAAATTCCATGGCATGGGCACTCTATTTCTTCAAAATGTCCTTTGCCTCAAATACTTTTAGAGAAAATACAGCCCCAACAATACATTTGGATACTCTGCTGATGGCTCCTGCAGTTTGAGATTATAATGCCACCTAATACTACTTAAAGAAAACATTTCTAAGGTTCATTCACATCACACCAAAATTGGTGAATGCATTAAGAGTAACTTTCAGATAAAAGAAATGTGTTTCCACTGTTAAAAAGAACTAATATTACTTATAATGACATTTAACAGATGAAAGACTCCAGTAAATTTTGTTTAAAGTGTTGTCCTAAATTTAACAGTAAATTCTCACAAGAACTGTTTTTAGAAGAGTAGAACTATGACAGGACAAGAAGGTAATAGGGTGTGCCTAATTCATTGCAATGCGCAGAGTAATGCATTGCTATTCACAAAGTGATGCATTCTGTTTTCCGACATTAAAATCCAATCTACTTGATGTTATTAAAGTTGAAACAAAGAACAGCAAAAACCTGACATTGCCTATTTTGCTGAGTAGAGAAGTACTTAAAATATGGCTTTTCTCTCTTTTTAAACAGTTGGATTTTATTCATCAAAGCACACATTATGACAGTAGATCTAAAGTATTCACAAGAAATATGAATATTCAGCAGAACCTCTCTTTCTTTTGATAAATAAAGTTTAATTTGTTATATGCTTACACCTTGTAAAGCTATTACTCTGACATCTGTGGACTTGTCATAGAGATTTATTTTTTAGTTTTGTTTCTCATGAGATTTTAATACATTCCTGTTTGTTGTGATGTCTGGGCTAATCGATATTCATAATGAAAAACTCAAACAACAAAAAAGTGGATTACTTTGAATTGTAACAAATTCATAAAGAAACCATATTTAGATTACTGTTCTGCCTGTGTAATGCTATGAAGTCTTTAGTAATAATAGCAGAAAACAGAAGTAACACGTTTTTGTAACTGCAGTCAGCCTGATCTCTTTCATGCTTTTCCTGCTCTTTTTTTAAAATTAATTTCTGAAAAGAAATATTTGAAACTATTATTATTTCAGAACTACTGTGCAAGAGTATATTGTAGCCTTATTTGATACAGCAAATAAAGCCAGTAAAACTGTTTTGAAGAATATTTGTGACATGGATTTTTCATAAGACCCTGGGTTCTAAATGTATAGGTGCTTTTTCATGTTCTTCCTCTAATTGTTTGACATGTAGAAAATACTATGGGGTTTAATAACCATCCACTAAAGCTTTGCATGCCCATGTAAGTAAATTAAGTTTCTATTGACCCAGCTACTCTAAAGATCAATATAATACAGCTCCAAACTCCCTATATAATGCTCTTCAAAGTTATCTACTGAGTAATTTCCCATCTGTCCTTTTGCATGCTGAAAGTAACATAGAATCATAGAATCATAGAATAGTTAGGGTTGGAAATATATGGTTAGTATTTAATGTACTTTATTAACAAGTATAAGTAGCTTTTCACTATTCACAGATACAATGCTTCTTAGAGCAGAAATGTACATTGATGCTATTTTATGATCTTGCTCTTCTAGTCCATGTGTGGCATTAGCACCGGCAGATTTACAACTTCTTCAGCTGTGTGTTAGTGATTATGAATACATATTTAAGAGCTTGAAATACAATACAATTTTGACAAACAAGGTTGAAAGATGGACAGAGAAGGAATCACATGTTCATTGTGGAATTAACTCATTCCCACAAAAGCAAAGATGTCTTTGTTGGTGAATTCAAATGAGAATTTATACCTGTTTCTATATATGCCTATTGTAAAAGCATATTTGCTCTATTATAATGCAAGAGATGAACTGGGGAAGAGGTGTTTCTTTCTAAGTGGTGTTCTAGATCTCCATATTTTTTTACAATAATGTTAGACTGAATACAAGAGTAATTTCTTAAGTATTGTATTTTTCTCCTGTGCTGCAAGCTAGAAGTCAATTTCCATATAAAATAATATGAAATTTTGTCATTTAACTTCACTATCATAATTTATGCATTAGATGAATGTGCATTCAAACCAATTTTATTCTGAAATAAACCCAGCTCAGCACCAAAAACATATCATATCATATTTGAATAACAATACACCCAGAATATCTTGCAATTAGAATGCTGAGCTTGCTTGATCTTAAGCTGTCTTATCTTGGGTCACAGAAGTGGCTGAAACACTAAAATTCACCTTGAACATTACTACATTACTAGCTCTTTTTATGACCTGACATTTTAACAGTACAATCTAAATGCTATCAGTTAGTATTAGTGAAAGTGTATCCTTGATCTTCACTTACTTTAGTTCACTAAAGGTCCCATTTCTTTTTATTGAGGTTAATGGATCTGTATTCACAAATCCATTAACCTCAGAAATTTTAAATGTTAAATCAGCAGCTTTAAATAAATGTTAACATGAGGCAACAATTACTGATACCTTAATACCAATCGGAGGGCAAATTTTTGAGCATTGACTCCTGAGAATATGTTAAAAACCAAAACTCCTTTATTAGTGTGATTAAAAACAAAACCAAAACCCCACCCCAACAATATAAAGCTGAATTTTCTCTGCAGCTACAAGCAATAAAATTGAAACAAAACCATGTAGCATTTAACTGCTAATTCATCTGTTATTCTTGCTTTGAATTATTAGCATAAAAAATGCCTCTGCAAAGTGATGATTTACACATTCACCCAGTGGGTGTTATTACTTTCAAAATTAACATGTCACAACCACCAGTTAAGAAAGAAAGTTTGTTAACCCCACAGTGATGATTATAGAGCGTTTGAATAGCTTGACATTCAGAATCAGTGTTTATTGTAGACCAGCTATTTAATATCCATGGTAATTGCTACAGTGAAGAACTGCTCTCAAGGAAGTCAGTAGGAGATTACAATTAGTAATAAGTGTTGTGCAGCTAAGGAAGGTATAAGATTCTTGAATAGTGATCTGGGAACATCCCATCACAGATTTCACCTGCCCTTCACAACAAGAGAGAAGGGAGTTGCCACAAAATACACACTTATGACTAGATGGGAGTATTTTGAGTTTAATGACAAGGAAATCTTTAAAGGAATGAACCCGCTTTTTAGTTACTAGAAATCTCATATTTTATTCTGCTACCAGACTGTGTTGACTTTATAATAAACCGAAAAAGATTAGTGGCTTTTCCTGGAGACACATATTGAGTCAACATGGTGTTTTTTCCAGATTAGATCTCTGCAACCTACAGAACTGCAGTTATAATTACCATGGTCCATGGGCCAGAGCCACACTGGTAGGCACACAGATTATCTGCAGCCCTCACAAAGGAAGACACATATAAAGACAGTGTAAGAACTGACCAAGGCTGTTATATGTGGGAAGTGCATAAATTGCCACTGAGCAGACACTTGGAGGAATGGGGATATGTCTTGTCCTTTATTACCATGGATTGAATCTGCATTTACAATTAATGCAACTGCTTAAAATGTGCCCTGGTTTTTAAAAGGCTGGTGCCATCCAAACTGTTATGCCTTAGAATAAGAAAAAACAATGAGCTCTGATGTTTATTCATTCGAAATTTATGGGACCCCTGTTTGTCAATCTGCTGCCAAAACTGACAATAGATTAGAAAAAAAAAGAGTCTTTTAGATTCTTGCTTGCCAGAAATTCTAATGACACAAAGTTAAGACTATTGTAATTCCACTCTATTTATTACATTGCTAACAACTTGTCACCTCAGGGGTAATGATAGTTGCTGAGCTTAGGACAGGTTTTCCTACTTCATTTTAAAAAGAGCAACCTCTATCTCAAGATTAAATTCAGGTACAGCATAAAAAAATAGGGTATATTTTAAAAAATCTCTCAGACCTTGCTGGGAGTGAGATGTTAAGCTCATAGCTTAATATGCAATAACACAGACATCAAATACAGTAGATAATATAAAGAACAGAATTTCTGACATACTTTGAAAGAAGCAGATTAACAGGCCAAGATAAATTTTTACTGGTTTAATATACTTTTATGAACTGCAAATGCTTCCAGACTTAAAAAGAAGAGTACAGAAAAATTCATTGTTAGCAAGTGGCATCTCCACATTCTCCTATTACATCTAGCACAATCAGTGATCTGTCTTCTAATATTAATGGGGCAGGAAGGCCAGAAGGGCTGCATCTATGGATAAGAGCTGCTGGGAAAACTCAGAAGGGAAAAAGAAACTTAAAGAAGGTGGAAGCAAGGACAAGCAGCCTGGGAAAAATACAGTGGCACTGTTCAGGAAGCTAGGCAAGAGATCAGGAAATCTTAGGCTCAGATAAAATTGAGTCTGGCCAGGGATGTCAAAGTAAGAGGAAGGGCTTTCATAGGTATATTGAGAGAAAATCTTGGGATAATGTGGGCTCTCTCCAGGATGAAACAAGAGAGCTGGCTACCCTTGATTTGGAGAATATTGAGGTTCCAAATGACATCTTTTCCTCAGTCTTCACTGGCAAGTGGTCTCACCACACTGCCTAAGTCTTGTAAGGCAGGTAGAAGAGGATCAGTTTCAAGATCATCTTAAGAGCCTGAATGTGCAGAAGTCCATGGGACCTGATGAAGTCCATCTGAGGGTCCTAAAGGAACTGGCGAGTGAAGTTGCTAAGCCACTGTCCATCATATTTGAAAAATCATGGCAGTCAGGTGACGTTCCCGATGACTGGAAAAAGGGAAATATAAACCCCCCATTTTCAAGAAGGGGAAAATGGATGACCCAGGGAACTACAGACCCGTCAGTCTCAACTCTGTGCCTGGCAAAATCTGACAAACCACTACTGCTACCACCAGTAATAATAATGACAAGGGAAACAACAAGGGAAGAGAATACAATTGTGCATCACCCGCTGACTGAGTCCAAGCCTGACCAAGCAGTGAAACCCTTCTTCCAGGTCCCTGCCCCCAGTTTTTATATCCTGGGCATGGCATGCTATGGTATGGAATACCTCTTCAGCTAATTTGGGTCAGATGTCCTGTCTCTTCCTCCTGGCTTCCCCTCCTCCTCAGCAGAGCATGAGACTCAGAAAGTCCTTGGTCAGACTAAACATTTGAGCAGTAACTAAAAACATCAGTGTTATCAGTGCTGTTCCCAGGCAGAAAGTCAAAAACACAGCACTGCACTAAGAAACACACTACTAAGAAAGAGAAAACTGACTAACTGACTGCTACTGCTAAACCCAGGACAGCCTCTCACTGCGAGAGAGACTTTGAGGTGGTGGAGTGGCACCAGAGAAGGGCAACAGAGCTGGTGAAGAGTGTAGAGAATGAGTTCTATGACGAGCAGCTGCAGGAACTTGAGTTATTTAGTCTGGAGAAAAGGAGGCTCAGGGCACACTCTTTTATTCTCCAAAGCCACCTGAGGTTGTAGCAAGGTGGGTATCAGCTGAGAAAGAAGTGATAGGACAAGAGGAAATTGCCTCAAGTTGTGTCAGGGGAGTCTTATTTTAGATATTTGGAAAAACGTCTTCACCAAAAGGGTTGTCAAGCACTGAAACAGACTGCACTGGGAAGTGGCAGAGTCACCGACCCTGTAAGTGTTAAAACCACACTTAGATATTGCACTGAGGGACAAGGTTTACTTGAGGACTATGCAGTGCTTGGTTAAGGGTTGGGCTCAATGATCTTCAAGTTCTTTGCAACTTAAACAATTCTATGATTTCTGTAAGTGTCTCTATAAGAAAGAAAAAAGTAATAAACAGTCAATCACAACTTTTCCATATAAACATGTCCTTAACCAAACATTCACATGCAGTAACATGGAACAGTTGTCTTTGTGCATATGCCCTGAAAAGGATAACATAATCAGTCTGTATTCCTCGAAGCAGAGAAAAGCTACAGAGTAATTTCACAATACATTTTATTTAGGCAACCCTTTTCCAAAATAAACACTGAAACTTATCATTCAGTTTAACACAGATTTGTGAATAATACTGACATAAAATTGTAGTTGATACATAATATCACTAATATGGTCTTTGAACATTTATCTAAATATCAATTTGATACAGACTGAAACTGGAGACACTCTCAACTGAAACCTTTTGTCAAACTATGTACAAATAGGAATATTGGGGTATGTATATTGAAACTACACATAATAATAAGTTGAACGTATCTGACGTCAAACCAGTACCTGCTACATATAATCACAGAATCGCAGACTGGTTTGGGTCAGGCAGGACCTAGCTTATCCAATTCCAACCCCCCTGCCATGGGGGTTTGCCTGCTCTTCCACTAGAGCAGGGATGCTTTCCACTAGAGCAGGTTGCTCCAAGCTCCTGTGTCCAGCCTGGCTTTGAACACTGCCAGGGATGGACAGCCACACCTTCTCTGGGCACCCTGTGCAGCACCTCAGCACCCTCACAGGGAAGAGCTACTTCCTTATTAAATCTAAGGAAAAGAAAAAAATGTGCATGCAGGAAATTTCTTCAATCCCCTTTACATCTCCTTCCCAGCCACAGAACAGAAAGTAACACTTTTATGATAGTGAAAAAAACAAGGAAATCAAACCTATTACATAACCACTTACTTACTGTTCAGCATAATCTGTAATTGAAGTTAAACTGTAATGGAAGTTTGATCCTTCACAAAACTCCCCCTTATTACCCTCCACCCCAATCAACTAAAGCACAGTACTAAGGTTATTCTGTGAATGGAGAACCCGTGAATCTTGAATCCTGAGAAAATTTTTAAAATTTTTTTTTTTGTCCATTTTGCCACTAACAATACATGAAACCAAGATATATAGACCTAGGAATCTGAAGAATTCGGATGTTGTGCTTTCTGTTTATGATGATATGTTAATTCTGAAGCTTCAAGTAAATAAATCCTTAGTCTTTCAGAGAGTTTTCAATAGGTTATATGAATTTATGCACTAAAATACATACTGAGGAAAATTAAGCAAAAAATAAGAAGTATGAAATAAAATGTCAAAATAAGAACATAAAATTACAACACAGTCTTTCAGAGCAATCCTCTTTCGACTTGTAGCAGAAGAGTAACAAAAAATTGATGTAATTTCATGCTCAGGTAATCACAATTTTCTAATTATTTTTATATACTAACTACCACAAGTGGCTTTGAATGTCATACCTATTGGGACCAGCAATTTGTAATGAATTCAGCTTTCATTTTTCAGATTCCAAGGAAGGGAAGAAACAGAATTTCTTCTGGTCAAACCTTGCAAGTGACATCAACTCTCCTGTACTACTTCACTACAGTTAGACTCTTAGTTCAATAAGCCACAGGATCTTCTTTTACCAAGTTCTGCTGCTTTAGGCTGTGGATCAGGGCAATACCATCGACCACAGTCTCATCTCAACACCTTTCTTCCCAAGAGACCTTGAGAGAGGTCCATTTTACCTTCTCTGAGCAAATGGAGTTACAAACAACTTTTTGATCTCTGACAGCTATAACAGAAATGGTCTTGAAATGGAGCTTCTCAAAGTAGTTTCCCTGTCTGGAGCTTCTCATTTTCAGGAACCGTCCTTCCTCTCAAATGCAGCATCTTGCACTCTATACTGATGTGAGGAATAGGTTTCAGCATACATGGAAAAAGGGAGGCTAATAGACTAAGTTCATGCAACAATACAGATGCTTTTTGTAATACATACATTAATGTCTCCTGATTATCAATGTTACTCATATTATGCTCACATGTGCATATAAACGTGCATATACTAACAACACCCAATATATATAGAAAATGTTTTCTAGGTTTAAACATGGTCCATTAGAAAGATTTTTTTTTTCCATAACAATGTGAGTAGCTGGATATTTATGAATTTAGATTAGGCCAGGATTCATTACAAAAATCAGGCATGCAGGAATATTTAAATAGATGTATTTAAAATGTTTCTGATAACATTGAGGAGTGGGAAATAAAAGTGAAGTAACGAGCCTAATCTGCATGGCAAATTTTCCATTCCACTGAAACTGATTCGATTACACTAAAAGCAAAGGAAAGCAACAAAAGCCTTATTTGGAATTTTCTTGCTGTAACCATTTTTTTCAAGTCCATATGTAAAGCACCTAACCTTTTCAAGTCTTGACATACATCTAATAAAATGAGTGAGCCATAATGCTCTAATTCATTGATCTGGACACATTTAGTAGATGTGGTGCTCCTATTGCAACTTAATAGGTAATTGTTAGAAAGGATATTTTCTACTTTCTTTCTCTGATAGAGTTAAACATGTATTGACAGGATGCCTGTCAGTGCTGCTCAATGTTTGGCACTTAGAAGTTCAATTAACCAACCCTTCATCTGTCTGTTCGCATAAGATACAGCTTTACTTTCTTGTGGCTAATTGCTAAGCCACAGTAATTACTGATTCTGCAATTCTAAAGCCTGGCCATTCACCTGGGAACATTAAGGACAGTATGCTTCTGCAAAGAGCTGACAGAGATAAACCTGAATAACATTTTACACCAGCTTCTTGTCCTCTCCCTCTGGAAGTTTTTGTCCATGCAGGCTAGAATAAGGTGTGTGCCTGATTTACAGGTCTACCTGCACATCTGCACTCATTGAATTTAACACATCGTACTTAATCCCAAAAGCATGTGGGTACTATATTTTCTAGCATGAATTAGATTTAGAAGCATTTGTGGTTTATATGAAGATAAAAAATGATTCATACTTGTAAGGCAATTAAAATATCTCAGTGCTCAGAGGTTAATGTGGTTGGGAGCTTAGAAGTGGATACTTCTGGTAGAAACGTGGATGGCAGAAGAAGAATTAATAAATTATGTTAATCTGTCTTTGTTTACAAATATACAATCCCTGCAAATGATTTTGAAGAGAAAGAAGCAGAATTCAAGCATACACAAAGTGATTATCAGCCAAAACATTAATCGGCAGTTTCTTCTTGGACAGTTCCCTGCATGTCTTTGTTCTGCAGAGAGCAGATTCTTTTCTGAACATCTCCATTCATACTGCTGTCTGTATACTTTTGCTTAGAGTTCCAAAATATAGCTAAACACTGATTCTTCAATCACATTCAAGATGTCTTATATAGTCTCAAATGACATGTTTTTCTTGGCAAAGGAGAAGAAGTTTTATAGTTTTGAATTTAATTTAGCAGACTTACATGGTAGGTGGCATTCTGCTGAAAGTACCAGCACCTGAAAACAATTGATTTAATATGGTTCTTCATCTCTACTTTAGGAATGGACTCAGTAAGTGTTCTTACGAATGTAGCTCTGGACAAAAAGCAATCCTGAAAACTTGAGTTAAATTACTTCCTGAAGTTGAGAAATCAGGAGAAATAGAACAAATCCAGTAATTTATAACTAATTAAAATTATATGATGCTATTGTAATGCTTGAATTAAAGGGTTTGTGGCATTTCAACATGGATTGACTTCAATTATAGAAGCCGCCAGAGCTTTCAAGGCTGAGTTTCTTGACCTTGGTCATATTAGAAATGTAATTTTAGCAGCTAGAGTACAGGTTATCAGATTGCCTAGCATTGTCTTGAAAACAAAACCCCTAAAGGGATCCTTTTGCTGCTCCTTTTAAAGTATGCAGATAAAATATATCAGGCAGCCTTAACCCAGATGTGGCAAAAAGCACTGAGAGGACAATGCTACTGAGTATATTACCACATACAGCGAAACCAGTTTTAAAAAGCAGAAAGAACTACTAATTTACTTCAAAAGCATGTGTAAAGAAGATGGCTTATGACTGTAAAAGTAATGTATTTATTTTTCTCCTCCTTGAAAGAAAATTTACCCCAAATTTGCACCCAAACCCCTCACTAATATCACTATACACATAAGTTTGGTCTTTTTTTTTTTTTTTTAATTATTGATACCAGCAAATATTTTACAGTAATACCAAGTTTAGGATATCATTGAACTACACCCTTTAGGAAGACACAGTTAAAACTACTCCCTGCTGCTGTGACCATATACTCCAAATAAACAAACCAGGAAGTTAAAGGACAGAAAAAATCCACTTTGAATACAAAGTTGAAATTTAAGTTGGCAGATAAATTTTACAAAGTCCACACAAAAGGTGGTAAGAGGGGTCAAAACGTATCTCAGCCTTCACCATACCTTAAAATGTAATCTTTCAAGGGTAAAAAATCTGAGAAAATAAAGTATAGCATTATAGTTGCATTTAGGTGATAAGAACATATTGCTTCCTTTCAAGAAACCTGCATCAGGACTGAACTGCTGTTGCTGGTTATGATTAGAGAAATTAAATAGAAGTGAAATCCTTCAAAACTAACACATTTATGATCTCTCTGGTGAAAAAGAAGGGAAATCGTGTCATTTAATCTTGACTACAGACTTCCCTACTCCTAAATTTTCTCATTTCACTGAAGTACCTGTTGCTTGAAGCAATCTTGCCATTGTGCCTAAACAACTTCTCTCCATTTAACAGCAGGAAATCATTTTAACATATTTGTATTTTAGCTATCAAGGAGAGTACTATGTAGCATGAACATTAATCTAGCATGAACAATATTTTATAAAACAAGTGACGTACATACTCCTCTTTAAAAATTTTATCAGCATTTCCCTTTGTCATAGAAAAAATTTCATTCACCTCTACAAAGCTAGTAGGAGTGAGTTACGTGTGGGATTTTTTCATTATCTCTAGCCACTTAAATGAGTCAAATCTTTCGCAAGTGGGTATCACTGAAGTAGCAGCTCATGTTCCCAGCATTTTTTTCATCAGGTTGCAAGATACAGACTTCAACTTTTCAGACATAATGGTACAGGCTAAGATTGCTGTCATACACATTTCATTTGCATTTAATGCAAGCTAAAAATAACTGCAGTACAAGTTGAAATCGTTGTTAAATATCCAGGACATTTGCTGCAATTCCACTGGAAGCATGAGCAGCAATTGCAGGAGAACATACCAAATGCTGTAGTCACAGATCTATTTCCCTACATCTCTCTTCTTGTTCAGTTAACCTATGTTGTAATACATGAGGATAAGATTACAACTCCTGTGAGAGACTCTTTTCATAAACATGTAGCAATAATTTCATTGTTCTACTAGACCATCGAGAAAATAGTATCAGGTGCTACAGGAAAAGTAACTTTCCAAAGACTTCATGGCAGCACTTGCTTACCACTGAAAGGTAATCCTTACAGCTACATATCATGCTTACTTTTGTGTTTTTTATTTTATTTGTAAATAGCATTGTCTCCACATTCATATATGTCATGAATCACAAAGTCTCTTGGCAGAGACTGTTGCACAGTGGATAGGGTGAAAGAACCATATGGCGTACTAAATAATGATTTAAAAGCTGCTTTTCTCAGAAAGACTCTGCTTATGTTGAAATGAAAGAAATTTTATAAAATTGGTGCTATGAGGAGTGCAGAGTATCTTCAAATGACAGCAGTGTCTGCTCAATGTGTAAAATCATTCTTATGTCAAATGCTTCTTGGTCCTTCTCAATGCCACCCTGATGGTCCAGAGGGAAAAAAAAAAAGTTTTCAATAGAAAGGAAATCCCAAATTGCTGCCATTTGTTTTCCAATTCCCATTTGCTCTCTGAAGTGTTCTACTACTCACAGAAACAATAATATAGTTGAAATAGATATCAAGTTAACTCTACAAAATTGCAGTAGCTATAGCTATCTATTATTAGTGTATTTGTAAATGTAGCATTACCCTTTAGCCCGTATTTTAGCAACTGTGCAAATTAAGTTGTACATATTCAATTATTTGCTTTGTTTGAAAACAATATTATATTAGTTTAATTGATTATCCATACATGTATGCTTGTCAGATTAACTTGTTCCGAGCTCTTTTTGGAAGAAGTCTAGGCTCTGTTTCGTGATGCACACAACTACAGAACTGCCTAGAATAGAAGCTTCCAAAACATTTTTTTTTTTTCCCATTTAGGAAAAAGATACCAGAAGAACTATACAAAGTAGGATAAGAATCCCAAAATAGTTGTACACAGTTTGACCACCCTTGGAGCTGGAATAATACTTCGTCTCTCAAAACTGCTAATTCCCAGTCCAGTAATACCTCAGTATATTCTTTGCCTGGGTAGGAAAACAATCAATAGGAAGCACACCAGTTAATCAAATTCTGCTAGTTAATTAGTATCCTATCAGTTGCATAATAACCCCCACACACATTCTTGAGCTCATGTATTTCCAAATATTAACTGAAAATAATTGAGTTATTGGAAAATTACTTTTACTTGCTCAGCTTTATTAATACATGTAATCATATTTCAATTTTGAAAATCACTATCCAAACCAGTATCAAGACAACTCAGCTGCAGAATCCAGCTCCAGTGCAGAAATATATTAGGTGGATCAAGAGAGGAAAAATGTATCATTAGATTAATTAGGCAATTATCAGAATTCACAGCTGCTCTCTTTGACAACTGATTCAGTGGTTCTGCATTAATGAGGGATACTTTCTATACACTTTCTACAAATAGAAGTTTATAGAAACATTCATTTCTTTGATGTCTGTCATGAAAGCTAATAAAAAAGGGACTGTACACTCAAACTAAGCTGCTATTCAAGAGGTATGATCAAAAGGTAGTTCTAACACCCATGCTTCTCTAACTAATATACTGCATTCAATAATTAATTGAGAATGCTTATGACATCCATTTACTTCAGTAGTTCTTCTTTTTTTAAAGCTTTATTGAAGACACGATTGGGCCCAATTTGATTTTTATAGCCAGCATATTTTTTAAGCAGCTGAATTCAACAAAACAGGAGTGTGTACAGCAGCTTATTAACAAAATGTCTGAAATACAGTAATGAAATCTGAGAACCTGATGCTCACAGTGCTATGCAGAAGTAAGCTGAGATATGCCAGGTTACCACCTGTTCAGCAATCCTACTCAACTGTATCAGTTGAGTGATGGGACAAAAGTTTCTTGACTAATAGCTTTTAGTTGTTTATCCAAATCATACTTCTACTTCTTGAAGTCAAAAATAACCTCGTAAAGCCAAGAAATGGACCAGGAGCTGTACTATTTATGCCCCTGTAGAAGAATTCTTCAGTTTACTGTCCCTGGGGCAGTGAAATTTATGACTGGCTGAAGGCATAGTTATCTCACCCACACAGGAACAGCCAGGGCTTCTTTCATGAGGTAGCATGCAGTTTGCTAAGCAAACAGTACCCAAATCCTGACCACAACACCCCTCCTGTCCTGCATTCATGGACATAAGCTGAGGTATGTAAGACTGCAACTGAAACTGAACCATGGCAGCTTCTTCCTAATGCAGACATTTCTGTTCTCCCTTTCCATGCCAGTACTCTTGCAAGGCATTAAACCGGTTGTGCACAAGCACGTTACATTCATCTATTAGTCGTATTGCTACAGATAATGTTTGAATGGGTGCATAAATGGCAACTGACACAGTCTAATGAAAAGTCATGCTACAGAGTATATGTGGAACACATAGAATATCCAAAGGGTCACTAAAATATCCAAAGCAGGTCAGTAAACACAAGAACAAATGAATTTCCTACAGAAAATTGTTAACTTAGTCCTGAAGAAAGTATGCAACAACAACAAAAAAATTGAAATAAATTAAATAAAACTTCTGAAGGTTTGGGCAGTGCTGCTTCGCTTGTCATTTATATATTCTTATGGAAAATCTTCACCGAAATCTTTACTGAAATACTTGCATTTACCTGCAATATTTTTGTGAAGTTTTATTCAAGTTTTAATTGGAGCTTTTTATTCCAACTTAAGGTAGTTTCCTTTTTTTATCTCCTTGTACTGAGATAAAAAATACAATCAATTTTTGAGCCAGTAAAGGCATGCTAGAAAAAAAACCCTGAACAAGCCCAACCCATCACCAGAGGTTGCTTTCATATGAATATTCAAATGAGCATATAATTACAACTTCAAATACTTACATTGTATTTTCATTAAGTGGGACTGATATAAGGGTAAGGACATCCTCTCTAGTGCTCAGAGAATAAAATAAACAAGCAGAAAAATATATGCTACCCAGAAGAAAACACATATTAACGTATTGGTGAAAGACGAACACAAGATTGGCACAGATGTAATAAGGAGAGTTGGGCTGACTAATGGCCAAACAAGGAAACTGAAATATGTTACAGTGAGAAGTCTTTTCCTGGCAGAACCCAAAAGCTGTTTATTAATTTCTTTTACAGAGCTCTGCTGCTCAGCAAAGCCTTTTGCAAGCTCTCAGCTTTAGTCAGCATTTTACATAATCCCCTTAAAGCTACACAAGCCTCCCTAGCAAATTCTGAAAGCTGCTTTTAGATCTTGTACAAATAGCACCACCCTCCCAGATTTACAAATTTCTTCACTGGGAGGAATGATCCAACTTTCTTGGCAAATCCCTGATGAATTTTCTAGATATTCGTGAAGGATAAGTACAGCACATAAAGGACAAAGCACATTTGATTTTGCAATCATTAGGCAGGATTGCTCAAATACCATGAACAGAAAATGGAGGGGAAGTGATGCATTTCTTCAGATATGCTAAGTTTCTAAACCAAAGGCTTCAGAAGATGGTTTCTATTATCCCTTGGTATTACCATAAGAAAATAGAAAGTGATTCCACAGTGAAATTTGTTGCACAGTTTTATTGAGTTCTCATACAGAAGGTGAATCTGATACTCAAATACATCTCTCAAAACCAAACAAAAGAATCCCAAGAACAATAAACACCTTCCAGAGAATATAACTTGTAATGATTGTCACAAGTCTTAAGCATTATCTGTCATTCTTTAAATTCTTGTAAACATTACATTTCTTCAGGTATGCCATATTATACTCAGGACAGGTTTCTTTGAAGTTACATCTTACAAGATGGATCTCATGTTCCACTCATGTTTTATTTAATCCTTAGCCTTAATGTTGATGTTACAGGAACAACTATTTGCTGCCATATTTCCTTTTTTTTTGTCTACTTCTCTCTGTATTTCTTGCCTCTATATAGGATCTGTTAGAAGACAATGATGAGCTCACATGATTAGCTGTAAGCATCCCCCAAAGATGTTTCTTAGCATGTATAAAGACATGTGATTTGCCAGACTGTATGCAATCCCTAAATGTATACTAATCCTTAAACATAAACCCTATAACGAGTGCTTCTCCGAATATGAAACCACACTTTATGTGTTCCATAGTCAGATATGCAAAAACTTACAATTAAAAAGAGAGAGAGAAAAAAAAGATAAATAAAAAGAAGGAAGCACATAACTGTTCACTCAGCTGCTCAGATTTTGGCTAACCCAGCTCATGCTAAGAGCTGATGAATGTTCGGAGCATTAGGTGTGCCCTTAGGTCACAGCCAGAGATGTGCCTAGGCAGGACAGATGGCCAGGAAGAGCTAAGGGGCAGCCATGATCTCCTGCAAACTGCTGTCTCCTGCAGCCACTATCTTTTGCCTTCAGAATCTGCTAATTGATAGAAATGGTATAGACCAAGCCTCCAAACTAGAAGGCATAAAACATCGGCATACCCAAAAAGGTTTTGAAGCAGCTCCAGCAGCAGTCAGGCTGTTGGGGATTCTGTGGTTCCTGCTGTGATACAGGGGACACCCACATCCTGATGGAGGAGGAGGGATGAGCATGCTCACCATCGGCTACATAAAAATAATATTTTTTTTCTCATAAATGCCCGGATTAAGAGTTATGGGATATAAATCATGAAACCGTGTGACTGGAATGAGATACAAATGAATTCATTCACTAGTCTTTTTATTGCATTCCTTAATGAGCTCATGAAATAAAATTTAGAACACAGTATGTTGTCATGTAAACTTGAGAGACCCAAATGGACCGTGGTAGCAGTGGCATGGGATATTATGGTTTCATTGCCTGCTACACAGAGAAACTACAGTGTTTCCAGTCTTCCCTCTAGGCAAACTTCACTACTTTGGTTGCTGCTTTCCCCTTATTCTGCTGCTCCTTTTTCTAGCTCCTTACCCTGTACCTACCTGTTTGGCTTTAACCCCTCCTCACCTCTAGAAGGTAATCTCCACATTTTACCAACTGTGACATTCAGAAGATTTCCTCTTTATAGGGCAAGGCTGTTTCCACTGAAGAGCTCAAGCTACAGGGTGACCTTACTGCCTTGGGCTTTTTTTCACCTTGCCTTTAGAGACATACAGCTTGCTAGAAAGGCACATTTTGTCATTTTCTCCTACAGAAATTACCCTTTTTCATGACTCACAATGTTCCCCACA
Organism: Psilopsiagon aymara; assembly: GCA_024733675.1. Taxonomy (NCBI): domain Eukaryota; kingdom Metazoa; phylum Chordata; class Aves; order Psittaciformes; family Psittacidae; genus Psilopsiagon; species Psilopsiagon aymara. The sequence goes on from JANRGW010047824.1 coordinate 21,701, forward strand.
TGGCTTGAAACCTTCATACCAGGATTACTTAATAATCATGTTTTCAGTTAGCTTCCACTTAGGTAGAAGGTCTACACTTTAAGGTCAAGAGTCAGTTTCCCCATCCAAGGGAAAAATCTTTCATATAAGGAGAACTCTATCATGTTATGGTGTAAAGCTTCATGGAAACAGAAGTTTCTCCTCATGCCGTGGTCCCTGCTTCTGGAGTTCTGGTATGGGGAATTCCAATCACCTCCTCTATATGTCATACCACTGAAATGCACATCAGATGAGATATAAATAGTGTAGTTCAGCCTGAATCTATTGAAAATTAGAGCAACAAACTGAAAAGCTTGAAGAAAATTTAGTGGTGAACAAAATCATATCCTTTCTAAAAGCAACTGGGTACATTTCTTGCACAGATGGCTTTCATTACAACTTAGTTTCTCTCACCTGATTGCATGATTCATTAAGTACAATCACTAACGAGATATTGCACAGCTATTCTTTCTATGCTAAATTAGGAACAGAGAGATACTGGGTTTAACTAAAACAAAATTAGCAAATGCATGGAAAACCTTTTTATTTTTTTATAATATTTTATTATTTTAAAAAGACAACTGTATGACATTTTCTGGCTGCATGTTAAGCGTGCAGTGGTAGATGGAAGATTCTATTATGCTTTGAAAGAAGTATTTCTTTCATTAGGACTGGTAGTAAGAAAAGCCCCTCTATAAAATTTTATAGATTTTATAGATTATACAATTTTATACCCATACAGATACAATGTCACATTTTGCCAAACTGCTATCGTAATGATATTATAACGCTATAATAAAACTATTACATAGTGTTGAGTTTTCTCTTAGCTTCATTTAAATGAGCTTAGACAAATTGATCTAACTGATACTTGATTTTGCTGATACCGGAGATTCAGTTCTTACAGTATGCCTGAAAGGTGATTGTGAAATTTCCCTTCTACAATTTCCAAGCTTTCATGGTATTCTTAGAAATTTCATTGCTAAGTTCATAGCAACAGTTATAATTCAGAAAGTGTGTTTTTTTTAACGTAAATGACGTATACAGTTAAATATGTTGCCTGCAGTATTTTCTGTGCAAATTTTACATTGAGAGCTCCTGTTTCCCCCTTACTGTCTTAACTGAAATTACATTTTGAAACTATTATTTCCAAAGTCTAGAAAAGTATCTAATTTCTTTGCAATGATCTTATTATATCTTTCAAACCGTTGCTAGAAACCAAATTAAATCTTTTTAGGTGTTTTCTTCGTTTTTTCTTTATATACAAACCTGCATGACTCGAGTCCAACAGAGACATTTATTATTCAACATGGAAATGCACCAAATGCCCACTAGAGGACGTGTGGAACAGTTACTGCCCATTCAAGCAAGAGGTAATTTACTATTCCATGGTGTAGAAGAGATATGCTTTTGTTTGACTAGCAGTTGCTTAAATATCTAAAAAAGACATATTTACTTTAATTGGAAGTAATCCAGACTACCTCCTACTTATGATGAATTCTGAAGTTAAAGACTAAACCTGCCTGGGTCCGTAAAACAGTAGCAAACTCAAGATTTTCTCCTGTGAAAACCTGTTGAGATAAATTCCTATCACACAGATGTTCACATAGGGACTATTTAAGTCAAAAAGGCAAATGTAGTGTCTGGAACCCTACCATACTGTTGGTAAGTTAGCCAATGAGAAAGAGGGACACACAGCTTTCCGACACAGTCTTAGTGAAGTAGGCTGGACATTTTTCTCTTTATTTCTTCAGATTGATATACTTTTCAAAGAGTTGTAGAGTTTGGATGTGAGTAACAGTTACTTACGTTCTTATCTTAACTTTTTCCTCACTTAGTGTTTTAAGCTAACTGGGTAACAATAAGGCAATTAGATTTTGGGCATTTGTTTTTTAACTGGAACTGCTTGCTTACTTGTGCAATCTCCACAATATAAAACAGGTAGCAGGGTAGGGCTATTTGAGCTGAATAAGCAAGGTCAGGAATTGGAACTTCGTGAGTCTATACTGAAGTGTCTTCCAGTGACTGTTAGTGACAAGGAGTGCAATAGCAGCAGAGAGATGCACCCAGAAGACCTCTGATTGCTAAAAAAAAAAGCATCACATTTGTCTTCTGGTTAGGTTTCTTTCATGCATCCCAATTTTGAGTGGTTGTTTATTAGGTGGCTTCTAATCTCAACTGACAAAAAAGTGACAAGCAAAAAAATCCTTATAGTCAGATATACTATAAAATCATGTATTCCAAGAGTAAAGAGCCACTTATGAGAAGATAGAAATTTTGACTATCAGTTCCCTCCACTCTGTACTTCTTTTCTGAACCTAAAAATTAGTAATCTTGGCAATTAGGGTGTCATATTGATATCTATTATTATATTTAATAGAGAACACTGCCTCTTAATGCTGTTGAGATCTTGCTTTCAATCCATCCTTTGCCAATTTAATTATAAAAATCAGCAGCATAAACCCAACCTCAGTTATGTCTTCCTTAGTGCAGTTACAGCACTGAATTGCTCTCCACTTTTAAGGACAGAACCTGTACAAGCTGAATTTTGAATTACCATGTGATACATTTCTCTGATTTTAATTTTTCAAAGACATATTCAGTTTTTCATATAAAATACTTTTTAGTCTCATCAATGATGAAAAATACTAATTATATTAATCACAAATTGTATATCCAGGTGCTCTACAAGGTAGAACATTATTTTACTGGCTAAGAAACTGGGATACAAAGAAAGGGATTTGAAAGCCCAAGGAGAGCAACAGCACCAATAAGAGAAACTGCATCTCCTAGATAAAAACAGAGTTTTAGATTAAGGAGGACATGCCCTCCTCCCAGCCCAAAAGCTTCACTATTTGCCTGTTAATGCATCAGGCCTACACAAAGAACCTTAGGGGAGAGAATAGAAAAAACTAACAAAATGATCAGAGTAATATAAGGATTGCAATTTAAGAAGTTTCCTACTCAAAATAGAAGCTGAGGGATAACGTCTGACTTCCTTGGCGGAATTTCTTTTACAGTTACATGAAGGATGCTTTCCTAAGTAAGGAACTGTCGTGGTTTAAGCCATAAATAAGACACGCAGTTTGTTCACTCACTTCCCCCTTTTTCTTCCCTCTACTCCTGGAGGGATGGGAAGGAGAATTGAAAGAATGCAACTCCCACAGGTTGAGATAAGAACAATTTAATAACTAAGGTATAACACAAACCACTACTACTACTACTAGTAATAATAATGACAAGAGAAAATACAAGGGAAAAGAATACAACAGCTCACCACGTATACCCAGCCCG
>JANRGW010047826.1:0-24222 GCA_024733675.1 Psilopsiagon aymara
TATTATTACTAGTAGTAGCAGTAGTGGTTTGTGTTATACCTTAGTTATTAAAGTGTTCTTATCTCAACCTGTGGGAGCTGCGTTCTTTCGATTCTCCATGTAGCAAACTGCGTGGCTTATTTAGGGCCTAAACCACAACATAGGGGAAAAAACAGCAACTATGGCCTGATTTAATAAACTATTACTGTCTAGAAAATATTTATTTCTGAGTGGTTTTCCACCCTGTTCTCATGTTTCAAAGCTTCAATATACCTTTATTTCTTGTTTAGTTTTTAAAAACAATAAACCAAACAAGCAGAGTAAACACTTTTCTTTTTCTCTTAAATTACAATATTCTAGCAGTAGAAATAAGAACAAAAATGAAAGAAATAATGATAATAATAATGGAAGTACAGGCAGAATCTTATCATCCTCAGACCAGCCGGAAATGCCTCAAAGTATGTGAAAAATAGATGCAGCAATTTAGAATACAGCAATAGAAAATAAATACAGAATATAGCCTGACTGCCTGGATTTACTTCAGATCAATGTGGAAAGTTAATTCTTCACATGAAGACAGCTCAGATCAGACAATTATCCATGCTGCAGAAAAGGAAGTTTCTATGTCCCCTTTTTCTCTTCCCATTAACACTAGACAGTATAAGTTTTGTTATGGTGAAATCAACACATGTTAATCTGCCTAGTCAGATGTTCTGGGTTCAGCAGTAGCAGTCATTATCTTTTTCTTAGCAGCTGGTGCAGTGCTGTGTTTTTGACTTTCAGCCTGGGAACACCGCTGATGACACCCATGTTTTTAGTTGCTGCTCTGTAATGCTTAGTCTTACCAAGGACTTTCTGCGTCTCATGTTCTGCCAGACAGGAAGGGAAGCTGGCAGGAAGCAGAGATAGGACACCTCACCCAAACTAGCCAAAGAAGTATTCCATGCCACACAGCACATCATGTCCAGGATATAAGCTGTGGGCAGTTACCTGGAAGGGTTAGATCACTGCTTCATTTGGCTGGGTATTGGTTGGCAAGTGGAGAGCGGCTGTATTCTCTCCCCTTATTATTTCCCTTATCATTATTATTATTGGTGGCGGCAGCAGTGGTTTGTGTTATCCCTTAGTTACTGGACTGTTCTTATCTCAGTCTGTGGGAGTTGCATTCCCTCGATTCTTTCCATCCCTCTAGGAACCTGGGGAAGAAAGGGAGGGGAGTGAGAGGGAGTCTGCTTGGTTTTCTGAGTTATGGCTGAGCTTAAACCATGACATCAGAGAAAACTTGCTCCAGCAAAAAAAAAGGCCCTTCCATAAGTCCGTTTTCCTATAAAAACTATGGTCTAATCCACCATTTCAAATACTGGACTTTTACAATAATGCATATGATATTCTCTATGTAATTGAATCTGTAGAAGTCACAAGACCTGCCTGAAAGTAATCCTACTTGAATACCCTCTGCTAATCACAGATGTGATGGATCACTTCACTCTCTCAGGAGAAGTGAAACTCTGAAAACAGAAAAACCAAGCAAACTTCAAAATGAGCCTAAAACAAGAGAAAGAGCTGACAAATCCACTGAATATTTCAGTTATTTGTGATTTAAATAAGATATGTTACATGCACACTTGTCTGTGACATCTCTCAGAAGGTTCATGACATCTCTCAGAAGGTTTAGTGTCCCTCAGAGACATCTAGGGATGCCGTGGTTAACCTTTCAGTAAATACATATGAAACAAAATTTCTATATATTCTGGAGGGTTTTGTGGAAAGGCTTCATTCTATTGTTTTTTTTTAAAAAGGAAAAAACAGGAGCAAATATTTTCACTGAAAATTGATTGCCTTTATAATTCAAATATTTCTCACCTGATTCTTTTCAGAACTCTGAAAGTAATTTTTTCAGTTTCTTTACTGAACTCATCATGGTAGAAAGCTACTCCCAAGATAAAGTGATCATTTTATGCACTTTCTGATACATGAGACTGGATGAAAATTGTCTAATAGCAGTTAATTTTTACAACAATGTGAAGGTACATATAAAGATGAGCAATGGCTGTATTATTTTAAGATGTCTTGTAATATCCTACAACGTGTAAGAAAATTATTTCTCTCAAGAAATTAGATTTGAGGTAATGAAGAATCAGATTCCTACTAACACTTGATAATCAAGCAGTCTTTGTTTAATAGGTAAGGGCAATGGAAATACTCTTATTTCTGCTGACTGGTTATGCATTCTATTTTCAGTATCTGGGATTACTTTTGTGATTGGCCTTTTGCTAAATTATTTGGATAAAATCTGATTATAATGACAGGGAAATTATGCAAAAGACTTATCTAATTCTGTGCTAATGAACAATTCTGTTTCACTAAAGAAAACCCAACATTTCAACACCATTGATTTCCTCTAACTACAAAATAACTTAGTGCAAGAGACAGCATGTTTTACAGAGTTTACAGTTTTGCGGCATTCTGGAATAACGTGCTTAATAACTAGACTCATTAATGCTAATGGTAAATCAGTGAGATTAAATATTTCTATAAACAATTTTATTAATAAAATAGAGGGCTGATTAAAGAACTCTCAGTGTTAAGATGCAATATTTCAGTATGAGCATTTCATAAACATTTCAATTAACAGGTTGACAACATAGAAGGGGAGCTGTAAAATAATCTAGCCTCAATGTAGGACACAGACTGCCAGCTCAGGTTGTTGAGAAATAAAGGATAATGTTTCAGTAGAATTATAACTGCATAGCAAATTGAACATTTTTAAAATATATATATAAAGGACCTATAATTTGTGCCTTTCAAGGACCTTCTGAAAGATTGTGTGCTAGTGCTGTTCACTATATCATTTTACTATTATACTTAGTAGGATGGCTGCCAACCTGAAAGGCATTTGAACACCTGAGGACAAAGAAGTGCATACTTACCACCAAAAGAATAATGACAGCTTAGGAGAACAAAGTGAAGAATAAAGTGCCCCCAGTAAGAATGTTTAACATATGTAAGTAGTGAAAAATGATAGCTAGTCTGCACTTCAAATGTGCCAAACAGATTTGAGAGTAGAAAATGACCACAGAGCAAATGTTGAGGGAATGTCAGATAATACAGTGTCCTGAGTCCTTTTTATATTCTTCATGTCAAAACTTTTCTTAGCTTTTTCCTGATACTTGTCAGTAGGAAATAAAATAGGCACCAGCATGAAGTACTAAATAGAAGGAAAAAAAAAATAAGCCAGATAATTTGATTCACCCTCAAGGTGAATCAAATAGGTCTCTATTTTCCACTTCTGGATGATACTAATGTGAAAAGGAGTTGATGTTGGCTAAAAAAGGAAGAGAGAGAATTTGAACTTAGGAAAGGTAAGAAAAGGTGTACTTTCAGAGTCTAATTCCTCCACTAGAGGAAGAAAATAGTTTATTCTGGTCTCCAGTTTCTTGAACTATAGTTGATGAAATCTGTTTTTTATTTTGAGCTTAGTGTATCAAGAAAATAATGAAGATATTCTCTTTTTCTCTTAAGAGTTCTGAAATGTGCATTTTATCTAGTAGGGACAGGACCTTCTTTTTCATCCCATTTTGTTGGCCTTGCTATGAACCTATTTCTCTGAATGCCTTTAGACTCTCAACTCATGAGGTCAAATTAACCTTTCACATTGCATTGAGTCTGGCTGAGATGGAGTTAATTTTCCCAACAGCAACCCCATACTGATGCATTTTGATAGCTAGCAAGGAATTGATAACACAAGTGTTTTGACTCCTGCTGAACAGTGCTCACACAGCATTAAGGCTGTCTATCTAACATTTCCCCTCACCAACCCACTAGGAGTGGGCAAGGTCTTAGAAGGGGTCATAGACAGGACAGCTGACCCAAAGGGATATTCCATATCAAACGATGTCTGCTCAGCAATAAAAGCTAAGAGCAAAGGGAGAAGGAGGAAGGAGATTTGTTACTTACAGCTTGTTTTCCAAAGCAACTACTATACATATGGAAGTCCTGCTTCCCAGTATGTATTTGTACATAGCCTTCCAAATAGGAAGAGAATAAAATCTTTTGTTTGCCTTTTCTTCCACATACAACATTTGCTTTTACTTTATTAAACTCCCTTTATCTTGACTCATGAGGTCTTTTTCGTCTTATATTATCTCCCCTGTCCTAATGAGTAGGCAAGCAAAATGAGTTTGGTAGGCACCTGGCATCCATCCAAGGTCAACCCATCACGCATCTAAATGGGTCAATTCTCTGAAGTTAAAAGGACAGAAAAAAAAAAATAAATAAAAACATAAATAAGTCTGGTGTACATATATATATATATATATATATATATATATATATATATATATAATCAGCCTAACTCTCTTCCCAAAACATTTTTGTCCATCATCTGAGGTTCTCAGTGGAAGGGCAGTTTGTTCTCTGATATGGTAACCTCTCACCTTCAGTTCTTACTGTTGGAGCATGAAGGGCGCGTAATCTTTACTTAACTGGGTAGATGCTATTCAAGTAGGAGAAGAGTTACTGTGACTTGATTTTTTTTAATTACTCAACAGTATATATTTTACTCACATAGAGTGCCTTGAAACCGCATGAAATTTAAAATCTCATAGACTTGTATGATCAGAAAATGGTATGCTAAACCACTTTTAGAATTAAACAATCAGGAATAATCCTTTATTTAGAAATATTATAAAAGCAGATAACTGATTTAAAAAGAATCTTTAACAACCTTAACCATACTGTGAAGAAGCAGTCTTTGATAACTTTAGTCTTGGTTACTAGGTAAGATCACGTAACTGACAAAATAAGGTTCAGATATGTATCCTAAGACACTAAAATCACAATAACATTTTTAAAAAAATTGATAAATTTATATAAAAAACGGAAACAAGCCATATTCTACTTTGGCATATATTTGCAAAAATAAGTTCAAAGTATGTGGCTGATTTGTTGGAACCTCCCCCAGTCTTATTTAAACTAGTTCAAGTTTGCTGTGATGTATTTTGCTTCTCCAGGTTTAAAACATTATCGGAGTATATGGAATATATAAAATGCTTTCATTTATATTTACATGTGATATGCATGAACAAATTTTGAGTAAGGTTTATATTATATTTCTTACAGAGTACTTTAATGAGCACTTATGCTAATTGCTTCTGCATTATAAATAAGGGAATAAACTTGAAAAGACTGCATAACAAGGTTAAAAAATTAACAAGGTCAAAAAATACTCATTTAAAAGTAGAACAGAACCCTAGTGGTGCAGGTAGGGCCAAACGAGAACTTTGTCTTGAAAAATAGTAATTGCTAACTAAACTATTTCAGGTTTATCATAGAAACATGTAGTCACAGAATTGTTCTCATTCGAAGTATTTTGCATTCAAAAATCATCTAGTCCAAGTATCCTGCTAGGGACAGGGGCACATCTTTGATTGCTCAAAGCTCCACCCAACCTGGCCTTAAACACTGACAAGGATCTGACATCCACAGGTTCTCTGGGCAACCTGTGCCTGCACTTTACTGCCCTCATCACGAAAAAAAATTTCTTCTTTATATCCAATCTAAATCTACCCTCTTCTAGTTTTAAACCCTTGTCACTTGTTCTGCCAGAAGGCACAATTTGCTTTTGTGGAAGCCACGCTGCCTGTCTCTAATCACCCCACTGTCTTCCCTATGTTTAAATATGTCTTCCAAAAAAATGCACTACACGATCTTACTGGCAAAGAGGTGAAGCTACCTTATCAATAGTCCCCCGTGGTCCTCCTTTTTACTCTTTTTAAAAATTGAAGTGGATATTTCGCTTTTTTTAGCCACTGGGTTCTTTGCCTTACTGCCATGAGTTTTCAAATATGATGAGGAGTAGCTTGGGAACTCCACCACCCAATTCACTCCAGACTCTGGGATATGTGTACTTTAATTTACACACAGCTTTCATTTGAGGAGTTCAGAATATTTGGAAACAGCTGGCTGCTTAATTTTCATGAAATACACAATTACAGAGCTAGGAATTTGCAATTATTATTTCATATTTTACCCTGTAATGTAATTCTATACTCTATTTTCCATATTGCCATTTGGCAGAAGTGAAGAAGGGTATTAAAGAGAAGCGAACAAGAGTATTATACTCAATTGTAATGAAAAATAGGTTATTCAAATGCCTAGCCAAAAATGAAATGTGGCCAACATGGAAAGTATACTGTGATCATATGCTTTATTAAATACACTGTTTCCTCTTCACTGGTAAAGATAGATTCATCTATTTTATTTCTCCAGGGAAGAAACCTATGTTCCAATGGCATATGTTGAATCATTACTTCCTCAATCTAACAATCAGTGCTGAAAATCCTAATTGCTTGTTGGCCAAAAGGAAAATCACAGTGTCTGCCAAAAGCGACCGTTCTAGACATTCAAAGAAGAGCTAACTGTTACAGATGATCTGACCCTTAAAAGTGACTGGAGTGCAATGCTGCAGTCACTGAGTTTAAAAATCACACTTCTGTCTTGAGAAAGCAGAGAGCTGGGAAGGTTTGAACTCAGTATGTTAAAGAAAAAAAAAAATAGCCATCTAGCCTGCATCACTGAACACTAACTTATATAAGTAATGCCCTCATTCCAGAAACCTTCAGAAAAGGTTTGAGCAGTGATGTCACAAATTTCCATAATGAATAAAGAACATTAAGATTGTAATGCATTAATATAATCTCAAGTGTTCTTATGCTTTTGCCTGAACTTAATGGGAAGCCAAATAATCTCTTGTTATAAATATGCATGTATCTTTTTCCGGCATGGAATTATTGTGTCTGCCAGTAATGAACATTGCCATTTATTATGCACAAAAAAAATCTGACAGTGTCAAAAAATTAAAACTCTTAACTCATAAACTTGTTAAAACCTGCTATCACATTACACAGAGCATTTAAAAAAAACCAAAACAAACCAAAAAAACCCCAAACCAAAATCAAAACTAAACAAACAAACAAACAAACAAACAAAAACCCACCAAACACAAAATCACAACAAAAAAATCCAGCCAAACAGAAATCGAAATACTTACTAAGGAAGCCTTTAAATTTTCCTGGAATTTTGGAATAAAGAAAGATATTGACTGAATGCACCAATAAATCTTGTGGCTTGCATTACATATCTGTCTCCAAGTTAATTAATACTTTAAATGGAATTGATAGTCTAACATGAAAAATTAGGAAAAGTGCATTTACAGAAGTTCTTCCTGTCTAATTCATAACACTAATATGAATGTATTTTCCTTTTTTCGGTGAAGGAGAAGACATAGCTGGACCTTAAAGAAAAAGCAAAACACATAAAAACATTAGGAAGATAGTTTAAATATTACAAGTTTTATTTGTCTTCACACTCTGTTTTCAAAATACAAAAGCCTTTTGAGTCACTCTGATTGTGTCAGAATTGTTTTTTCCAGAATCTATGAGAAACCAGAAAATGCTTGTTGTCATTGTCGTGCTGGTTGTACTTCATTCAGAAACTGACTGTTATTTGCCATAGCACATTTCAAAAGGCCGCATAGCTACAGGATATGTCCATATAGCAAACAAAACCAAAACTTAAAACAGCATAATGAAAGTGTCTGAGAGCTATATGGCATACACACATCTTTTGAAGAGTTATTTTAGCCTGCTTTTTGTGGAAATAAATTATTTAAGACAAAAGGTTTATGCATATTGAATTATGTTTATGGCTAAACAAAATACTATGGGCATATTTGTGTGATCTCTGAGGAATGAAAGCCCTCACCTAAACTGAGATTAGGTTTTGCTGTGACATACAAGCACTGTTTACTAAACTTACTAAAGGTTTTGGGCAGAGCTATTTGTCTCTTCTCCCACAGCCATTGTGACTACCCAAAGTATGTGATTCAACAACCCAGAGCATAATTATGGAAAAGATATGATCTGATCATTTTGGGCTTGCAACTCAAAGCTTGGTTTCACCAATGAGGTAAGAAAAGGCCAGGTTTTGCTGGGAGAAAAACCAATTCTGATCCTGATTTGTGGAAACCTCCCAGGCTGAGAGTACGAGGCCATTAGCCAGACATTCTGAGTCTTACTTGGACTGCAGAACTTGTTCTTATTTGGAGGACAGGATTTCATTGACCCTGGTATTTTGAAAGCTACATAATTTTTCCTACTTTGTTGCTACGGTTTTTCTCCTCACAGCTCTTTAGTCACTGTTTTTTCTTTCGGTACCTTTAATACAGAGAGCATTATGTATAGCAGTATCCTGCACTGGTCGTTTTTTGTGCTAGAAGCAGATCAAAACAAAATGAAGAATTTGATTGCATGGAAGAGTATCAAGTCAGATATTTTTTAAAAATGCATGATTTAATTCTATGGTTTAGACCTCTCTGCCGCATGTCATACAAACGATCCTGACCAAAGTAAAATCTTTAGATTTCGTTAAAATGGGCTCAAACAGGCTTGGTATGGAAATGTGCCATCTATTAATCTGGGAAGTGATCTAAGAGGAACTGATAAAATCTGTCTGTGTAGATAATGGGCATGCAGGGCTACTTGGCAGGACAGGAACTTCATTCACAACCAGAGAACTACTTTGACAACTTTTTAAAGATGCTAAAGTGTTAAAACATTCTGAATCAAATCCCCGCACTTAACAATAATTAAAATCTAACAAGAATAAACAATTAACAATAACATTTAATCAAAAAATGAACATTAACATGTAAAAGAAATACTATGAATTTATTGCATGATTTTAACCCCAATTTGGCTAATTCAGACCTTGGTAAGAACAAAAATGGGATTGTAAGATTTAGTTCAGGACAGATTTCTGATAAAATACTGTTCCCTTTTCCAGTAAAGGCAAGATATTCCAGATCTTTAGAACTCAGGAATATGTAATAGATCTGTTTCTTAGTCAACCAGGTCTCTTTCCACTGGCAATGATCAACATTTGATGTGCAGAGGAAGTCTAGAGGCTTCAGTAATGCACCTAAGCATTCTGGCAATGCAGGAGGCATTAATGAAGAGGAGAAAACTTCCTTCTTTGTTTTTCTGAAGATAATCTTAAAGCATAAAAAATGGAAAATCCATATGAGCTCAACTGCATGGCTACATTGTGCTATCATGCTATGTACCTACCACAAAACATACAGTATATTTTCTCTTATTAGTGATTTATTTAATATCGTTCTCACATTACACTCAATATCAAACCATGTCTTCAGTATGTGAAAAAAATGCTGGCGCTTATATGTAAAGAGGTGAACCACATAAGGATAAATGACATATATCGGAGTATTTATGTTTATAGACAGATGTAATGGTATGTGAGAATGTGGTTGGACTAATGACGGAGTTAAGTATCTGGTCTGTACAGTGAATACGTATTTCCAGAAAGTTGACAGGTTATGCAGAGTAGTTGCTTCCATGCTGATTGGGTGCATTAAAAGCCTTTGAGGACCTGGAGCTAAGCACTTACTTTGTTAATAAAAGTGCCGCTCATTTCCATCTAGCAGCTTATCCCCTAAGTGATGTGATTCAGGCAAAGTTACAACGGAGTTTAATGGCCTTGCAGCAAAGTAACAGCTAAGGGAACTTCTTGCCAGCTAGACAAAAACCTCAAATATGTTTGAATAGCAGTCCTCAGTTTAAAAGCCGTGCATGACAGATACTCAAAAAACTGTTAGATCTCAAAAGGCACGAGAGATCTTAAAAAGACTTTGCCTTACTCTTGTTAAGTTTTTAAAAAATCTTAACATTTTGTTATAAATCAATAACAGGCATTTTAGTTTCATATATCAGAAGGTCCTTTTTCTTCTCTATTGTCATTCTAACAATTGCAGAAGTAAAAAAAAATCTAAAGCTTTTCAGGAGCAGTCAGGTTTGTAAAGAGACTCAGAAAATCATGTTGATTTAGGACTAGATTAATTTATGCTAGTATTTGTTTAGCTAAGTATACTCTGTAACCCTTAAAGTGTGGTGATGTGATATGCAGAACATAAATCATCAAAATTTTTAGTGTCACTGTTCAGAAAGTGCATAGGTAGGAGGACCAAATTCACAGCAATCTCATTCCTTTTCTTCCTTTTTCATACTGAGAAAAAAAATATGCAATTTTTGTTGAATGTGGACTGATGGAAGTTATGTTTAAATACTGTATTTGTATTAGCATTATGTTAAAATACTGTATTTACAATTGGACTAGCTTTGAAACAAGTATTTATATCTGAACAAACACTGGAAATCATAATTGGCTTAAATAGTGTTAACCAATAATATTTAATTTCTTACATGATTTTTACTCAAAAGAAAGAGTAACATCATTTTAACAGTTGCACTTCTGTATTATGATGATCTTAATCACATTTCATACTTCAGGGTTTCATTTAATAATCTATAGAGGTCAGGAAGGTTTGTCTTTGATGGACAGTTTCATCTCCTGGATTGGATTTTTCCCCCGGTTTTCTCTGAGTCACATATCAGCCTTGGCCATGTCTGTGCTCTGAGATGACAGATAGACTCTACCAACTGTGGCTACATGTCAGACATACCTTTTTTCCCTGCTTGAGAAAGGAATTTGCTGCTCTTTTAGATTGGCAGGACCCTTTAAGGGACTTATACCTTCTGATGTAAGAAGCATGATTGACTTGCTGAGATAACTGGAACATACTGCTTCCTTGACAAACATTGAAGACGGCTTTCATCTCTCCCTCAATTACTTTTCCAGAAATATTTAACCTGACTAACATCTAGTTTTCTTATTGTAGGTCTCGTTAATAACTCCAGAACCTATTAACTTCGTTTCCAAAATATACAAAATAGGTTTATCAAGATATAGGGTCTTATAAAGTCTCACTTGGAACTAAGACCCTAGCATCAGTGAAGTGCAGGGTTGGAATGGGCCTAAAGAGGTCATCAAGTCCTACCTATGACAGAATCATCTAGTTTAATCACTGATCAGTCATGACCTTTTAGGATTTTCTGGTGAGAAAGATGAAAGTTTATAGCAGAGACAAATGATGGTGTCTCTTTTGTGGTACTAATGTCTACTAACAATATCCTAACTAATTTTAATTGCTGGTGCTACTGTTTTGACTGCTATAAGTAGAGCTAGATTGAAGCCAAGTGATTTTTTCTGAATATTCTACATAAGATATTCTGATAGGATCAACTATCCTAGGATTTAAGGGATATATCCTTATATTCCTTAAGTGATGGCTTTTGGGATAAGGGACGACTTTTCCACAAAATTATTTTTTGTGACTTGTAGTGAGTGAACCACATGATGTTTGCTTATATATGGCTAACTACCCAGATATTCCACAATTTCTTGTTTCGGTTTATTCTTTTTATCAGTTACTGTATTCTTGCTTATGCCAAATTTCAACTTATTAACTTCAGACCTATTTCCATTATAATTTCAATTTCTGAATATGTCTTCCAGAATAGTTGGTCCTGCAATTATCCAGTTTGCTGCTGCTTTTAATTAGGCTCAAAACTACAGGTTATTTGCAGGATCAGGGTCCTGCTTCATTCAGGTACTGCACAAACCAGGAGAAAGCTTCTGGTCTAAAAGAACTACACATTTGTTACTTGCAACCAGTTCCACAGTTGTACACCATCACTCCTGCAGACAGACCTCTTCCCCCACTCCAACTTTCACGTGCGTCAGACGGCACATTCTGCATCTCTCCTTGTATATTTAGGGATATGTGTGAAGTTTTGAAATAGTTGAATTAAGTGGAATCTTTTGTCAAAACACTTTATTTTCTACCTTGACTGTGTTTGTTTGTACAGAAGTATGCCATCACCTTCCCCTGTCCTTAAAGAAGAGAGTATTATGAGAAGGTTTAATGACCTGCTGTACTTTTCTGTTTTGCATAAAGTAATTCTTACCAACAATAGTGTCTAGAAGCAATTCAGCCAAAGATATCTCAAGCCAAGCTTTAATCATAGCAATAACAGGAAGTTAGTAAAAAACTTAATTAAAATAAACTGCACAATCCTAAAATTATAGGATGGATGTGGTGAAATCATTTCTTTTCTGATAATGAGCGATTAGCTTAGACCATGCAAAAATATTTCCGTTTATGAATAAGTTAGGGGAAAAAGGATCTCAGAGTGGAAGGTGAGCACTATGGGCATTCGTGTAGCTTGATATTCCCACGCTGAATGAGTTACCAGTAACAGGTCTGTAAATCCTGGGTTGCTTTCTCTTGTTCCATCTCAAAGTTAGAAGGGTGGAAAAAAGACTAACATATAATATTTCTTATTGTCTAAATAGCAATATCTCATAAAACAGGAAGAGAAAAATTGCCAGGCAACAATACTGAGAAAGGATATTGAATTTAGGATACATTATTTCAGTATTTAATGTTGTAAGTTATGAAAGCCACTTGTCAGTACTGAGCACAGACACTCCTCATTTAAAGAAATTGCTTAAAAGAGAGACAAGAACATCAAAGCCTGGATTACTTTTTAGGGAGAAGTTCCTGTTTCTGTACTGTGTCATTCAGTGCTACACAAGAGAGTGAGATACATTTTTTTTTTTTTCTTAGGAAGACTCTCTATGATCAAATTGTTATTAACATGTTAAAAGATTTCATTATTATATACTTAGACTGCTAACCTTCAGTTGTCAGTCTTCCATTGGAACATATTTCACATGCCACATATGTGTTAAAGTAGAAACCTCCAGAAGGTGACATCAGTATTAATGGAATAATACCATTGAAATCAATCATATTAAGCTTGAAAGGTCATTTTCATAGTTAACAGCCTAAAGTGCACCTACAAAATGTTAATGCTCTTAAAGAAGTTGTTAATTTTTTAGAAATATAAGCATTTTAATGCTATTACCTATAAGGATGCAGCCAGCTGCCTAACTGATTCATGTGATTGAAAATACTGCTGACAAAATTTGCTTGTACTCATTTGGTCTTTAAGTTCTATGTCTGGTTTCACCTAGTTCATATACATTTGCTTTTTTGTGTACAATACAATACAATATTGCGAGATAAAAATAGAAATGTGTCTTTTCGTCATGATGAAGAGAATAGAGACAATCCAGAACATATGCAGGCTTAGATTCCTTTGCCCCACAGAATTATGAAAAAAAATATGAGCATGTGCTTCTGTTAAATATTCACAAAATATTGTGAGACTACACCTGTTACAGCTCAAGCCTGTTTTCTACTCTAGAGCCAAACTGGTGTGGTTTTTGTTGTTGCTTTTATGTTTGTTTTTTAAAAATATATTATCACTGCAACTGCTGTGCCTTCAGATTTCCATTAATAGAAGAAGCTCTTATGGACTAAAAAGCCAGAAAAGGAAGCTGAATAGATTGCAAGGATTCTTTTCATCAGGAAACAAATGTTGGTCATGGTGAAAGTTTCAGTATTCATATTACTTGCTTCTCTCTTTGGAATTCACACTCCCACACTGCATGAAATGCTGGACAAAGACATCATAACTAATTACTGAGTATTAAATGAGGCAAATCCTGACACAGCTCATATGGCTATGGAGATCATCCAGACCCCAAACAGCTGGTGAATCAAGCAACTGTGCCCGGAACAACTCATCCTGTCAATGGGTGCCTGCATGGGGCATGCCTGTCTTCAGCAGCCGGAAGCTCTGGCATCAGCTCCCAAGGTCAGCAAGGATCTTGCAGGAATTATCTTTCTTTCGCCCCATGAGCTTCATCTCTCCTCTCTCCTGAGATTGTTTTCTGAGTTATTCGAGGACAAAGGAATCAATCTAATAATGGATAACTACTTTATGGAAAAGCAAATTCTGCACTTCACATGTTCTCCAAGTACACTTATCTCACTATTTCAGCTTCTGGAAAATGCCTTATTTTCTTGATATAAGACACATAGTAGCGCTGATAATTGAAGTAGTGTCAGAGAGAAAGTGAATTGTTTAAGAAGAATTTATCATCAGTTGATCTGTCATTTTACCTTGGAAATTTCAACTGAGCTTCTGGGTATTGCAAGACTTCAGTCAGAAAGGAGGAGACACCCATACTTACAGAAAAAAATAATCAGGGTAACTGAACATGACATTTTGATTCTGAAAAATAATTTTAAGTTTGGTCTGTACCATAAATTGATGACTCTCAGACAAGTTCTATACATGTTAATCAGTAGATATGTAGAAATGAACTTAGAGAGAAATCCAGTTTGGGAAGTATCTGCTGTAGCAAACACTTGTGTGTCTACCACATGTATAGCTGTTTGCATATCTGGGAAACTGCTGAGGCCAGAGCTTATGCAGAAAAATACAGAGCTATCCCTATTTGCATCAGTCCTTCTAAAGGGGCCAGAAGCTATTCAAGAAAGAATATAAGCAAAAATAGATTAAACTAATGATAGAAGACAAATGGTGGGGACCAGATACAAATGGCTTTGATGGCATTACTGAGTTGCACAAGTGTCTAATTACAAAAAAAAAAAAAAAAAAAAAAAAGGCTGACCAATAATTCCACTCACTTTTGACCCAACTTTCTACTTCCATTCAGCACTAATGTCAAAGCAATCCTGGCAAGTGTACTATATTGGAATTTTACTTTTAGTTTCAATTACTGCACTTCTTTAATGGTTTTGCTCCTACTCAGGGTTTTCCATTGCTGTGTATTCATTCATATAACCTCCTTGCAGTCAATAATTGCATCTTTCTGCCAAGGACCAGCTCTTTTTCACATTTATGAAAAAGCCATCTTTTCTTTACCCTCTGTGTTTTATGAGACAGTCTGTATGCTATTGCTCCTGAGACCCTTTTTCAGATTGCTTTCTATTATTTTCTCCAATGTTTTTCTGTAAGATAGAAACATAAAATTGGTTTTCAGTATCACATCAATGTGCTGGATGCTTATTTCTTGTCCTAAGTTAATAAAAGTTCGGTATGTGTTTTTTTTTTTCTCAATGGAGTTCTGGATATCCATGAATTAAAGGCAAGTAAACAAAATGGCTAAAACATAGTGACTGTGTCATACATAGGAGAATTTTCAGGTTACTGTAGTCACTTGCTTTATCTGGGATATACAAAACGAAGCAGCGGAAGGTCATTAGGGTGGATCCATGGAGGATGGGGTACACATTTCTTTATCAGTGCAGGATACACACTCTACTATAACATGCATGGTGTATACTTTTTTGAGGAGCATAGGTATGATTTATGACCTATGAATTAGTCATATTACACTCCATTGAGAAAGATTTTTGTGAAAGGATTTAAACAACAAACTACTCCAGCCAATTTCAGATTTAGACTACATATTCCACATTATTCTCATTCTCCTAATGCTATGTAACAGCCAAGAAGTGCTTTTTTGTTGATGTATGTTTTCTGAGTACATGTGACAAAGGTCTTTTTATAACAAGTACAGCCTGGCAAAATGGGGTTTTGAGGTAATCTGGAAGAATAATTGGAATGAAAGCACTCATAGATAATAGCATTTATTCACTTATTGTGGCAGCTTACCAAACTTCATACGATAGCATTATTAGAACAAAGAGGTAAAATGGAAAGGGTATCAGATTTTTCACTATTTCTTTGATAATTTGTCTTTAAGATTTTTAATTTAAATAGTCTGTATTTCTGCTTTGTAAACTTTAGCCTTTCAGCCTGAATTCCAAATTTTCTCCTTTTCAAATTCCACTATTTTTTTTCCTGTTAATCTACTCAGGAATGAGCAGAGCCTTTTAACTCCTTCAGTCCTTTTGACCTGGTGTTCAATGGTGCTGTGTGGCTGTGCTGGTGTCACCCAGTTTTCTCACACATAGGATGAGCGTTTCAAAAAGTAAATAATATTAGCTGTAAAAAATATTAACCCAGCCAAGGCTGTGGTCAATTTTATGAGCAAGCACAACTCTAATTGTGTAGCTGCAGCTCTGTGGTTGCTTTACACCAACAAGAATGTTGTAATAGTTTCTTTCTAGATCATAGAGAAATTGTGAAAAATGGGAATTGTAGTGGGATATGATGTAGTCACAGGAGCAGATAACTTTTATTTTCTGTCATTGGGATTCACTACTTGGATTCAAAAATAATTTTATAAAGTAGTGTGTTTCCTCTTGACATGAATGTAACTGATCTTAAACATCTCCACTGCTGATGAAATGGCTTATTAGAAGTCAAAACCAAGAAACTTGGTGATTAATCCTTATATTAATGAATCATCAGCACAAATTAATTCTTACAGCAAGAATCACATTATTTTTGTTGTTTTTCCTTGGAAATGGAAGTTTTCATAAAATTATTTCATCTTTCAAAATGCAATAGTACCCCAGCCATGGTTTCTTTTCCCTCTACTTAATGTAACTGTTCCAGACATTATTTTACTAAATGTCTCAAATTAAACATTCTCTGTCAATTACAGATGATAAAGATCTGCTAAGATAATGAGTGCTACTACAATGCCTGCTTTAATTGCTACATTATAAACTCAGGACCTGAGAAACTCCAGAGACCTCTAACATATAAAACACCTTTCAGCTGTGCAGGTGTGGAATTCATTACAAGTTTTTTCCCTCCCTTTTTACTCTCTTTTCTCTTTCCTTTTAAAGGGGAACAAGTCCTAAATTCCTTGGAAGTATGACAACACTTTGAGGTTTGCAGTAAGTTGAAATATCATTTAAAGTTTAAGCACAGTGCTGCGTTGAAAGATATGTGGAACAAAGGAAAAAGTAGGAAAGCATGACCAGAAGGGCTGTTGAAAGAACAACAAAATGGGGACATTTCTGCAAATGTACCACAGCTATACTTTTCTTTAAAGGGAAACAATCAGCTTCAGAATTATTTTTGACATCACTCTCTAAGGAAAACTGACCAAAGCAAAAGCAGTACTTGTGTGAATTTTTTTAATCATTTTTATTTCTTTCCCTAGAAAAGCTAAAGCTTACTGCACAAGAAAGCATTTCTTTGAATAGACATTTTTTTCTCTTTTTCTGAAAAACAGAACCTTTTGCAACAGTTTAGCTGGTGAATGATTCAATTATTCCAGCAGTTAACTCATCTATTTGTTGTTGTATCAAAGAGTTTATTGCTATAAGAAATTCAGAGTCTCTGTAGAAAACAGTGAATCACTATAGTGTTCTTATATGCTAAGTCTCAGGCTTTGCTGGGGTCGTATTTAATGCATATGAGATGAGAAGGGGGCCATGGAAAGGAAGTAATTAAAAACTACTATTTTTTTTTAGTTTCACTAAAAAGACCATTATAGCTGATCTAAATTATACTGACTGCAGCAATCAAGTAGGACATCTCAAATCTCTCCTTAATCAACCCTTTCAGTGCACATTTCTCTGGCTTTGTTTCACCATAGCAATTCAATTAGAATGGAAGAATCTTTAGTCATCTT
Source organism: Psilopsiagon aymara (assembly GCA_024733675.1). Taxonomy (NCBI): domain Eukaryota; kingdom Metazoa; phylum Chordata; class Aves; order Psittaciformes; family Psittacidae; genus Psilopsiagon; species Psilopsiagon aymara. The sequence continues at coordinate 17,332 of JANRGW010047826.1, forward strand.
TTCAAGATAATTTTCTGGTTTCTTTGTGGCTATTTTGTGGGAAAAAGCATAGAGGGACAAGAACAGAAGCTGAAGTTTTAACTCAGAATCAGTACTGTCATAATTATTCCATGGAATTATTCCATGCTGAAGAATGAAAGAGGAAAATAAAAGCCATCATCAAAAGAAATACACACCATTACATGCCCTCGATGATGGAGATGTTCTTTACTCTTCTATATCTGGAATGCTTATTATGACATCAGACATAGGCCTAACTTCCAGCTGCTTTTATTGCTTCTTCAAGAAAACCTTAGTCCTGCATTGTTGTGGGCCACTTCTGCAGCATGACCAGTGGCACAATGGATTTATGTGACATTTGAGATTAATTCAGCTTCACTGTTTGGTTCGGTTTTGTTGTTTGGGTTTTGTTTGGTTTTTGTATTATTTTTTTACTGTTTTATCTAAGTAAGAATCAATTTGCAGAGAAAAATCTCTGAGATAACATGTAATTTACATGAAAATATTGTGAAACATACAAGCCAAAGGACCAGGTGAAGTACAACTAAAAGTAGGTTAACCAATAATCCTTGTTATTTGCCTTAATAATACAAAGAGAAAATATCATGGCTACTATAAGAATACTTGTCACTCATTCCCACAATATGTTCCCTTCTAATGAGAGGAAAGGATGCTGAATAGTCTATAAAAGTGATGCTTTTGCTTAGCTTCATACTTGGCATCACAAACTGGACCTTCTTTATTACAAACTCTTTAAAATTCTATTTTCTATAGTATGTAATCAGTGCCAAAGCCATGAGATCCTTCCTAGATGAAATTACAAGATCAATAGGAACTTTGTTTAAATAAAGACTTCAGGATTTGGTCAGACCCCAGTGCAGAACCTAACAGAGTAATTCAGTCAACCTGTATGTCGAACTTCAAGATTTTTTGTGAAAAGTTGACTCTGCACTTTTAAAAAAATTACTAATTTGATAGGGCTAATGCAGTGCCAATGCATTAATTTTAAAATTAAGGAAGTCCTTATTTATCAGACCTTGATCAAATACCTAATACTGACTTCAAGACATGCATTTTATTTCCCCAATTTTTGGATGGTGACAGAGGCTGCTTAGCCTTCAGGCAAGACTCTTGCAAAAGATGTGATGGCTGAACATGTAGCCTGGCTTATCGCACACATTGGTTCATATGGCCTACAGATGCCTGCTGCCCCTAGAGAATGTAGCACCTGGATCCTTCCATGAGGGCTTTTCATGTTTCATGTCAGGGTCACAAGAGCACCTTCAAATGTAGTTGATGTATACCATGTGTGGGAGCACAGGAAGACCAAACATGGAGTAAGCTCTGAGTTTCTTTTGCTGCATTTCTCCCATATTCACTGATGTTCACACAGGAGCATCAAGCTGAATACGTGTAACCTTCCACATGTCACATGGAAGTTTAGGTGCGCTGTGGCTCATATTCATGGCTCAAGTCTCAGAAATAAAAACCTTTAGGCAGTATAGTTAAAAGGATGTGTTTGGAACATGTGCAAGATTTAAAAGAGGGTCCTTTTTCTGACTAAGAAGTAATGGCAAACTTCATTTTAACAAAAGAAAGAAACAACATTGTGTGTCACTGATCTAAAGCAAGCACTGATTAATATAAAGTGGATAGGTTGAGGATATTTGCCTCATTCAAAGGACAAATATGTATCCAATTCAAAAATTTCTCAGTACATTTTACACTAACAGGATGCCTTCTCACTGTTCAGAGAAAATGAATGAAACTAAATGAACAAGGTAATTGGTCTATTTTTCTACAGGTGGCCCTTCCACCTAAAACTGTAATGTATTTGTTAGAGAAAGAATTCCGTCTCCATGTCTGTTTTATAGAGATACAGGTGATTTCAGTCTCCAGCAAAGTCCTCACTCTATTTTGGGCAGTAACTGTAAACAAGAATCCAGTGCGAATGAGTTTAGAAGGTAGAGTGCATTGGCAAGGCTCATGCTCTTCTCAGTTTATGAATAGGGTTGCAGTAACTTGTTGCATTTCACCACTTACTTCCTGCCTTCTGTAAGGGTGTTATATTAACAGCCTTGAAGACTTACTTCTGTTTCCCTCAAGCCCATTAGCTTGCAGCTTTTTATTACCTGCAAAATTTAATACAATGCTTGCTCATCATCACACATCATTCAACTCGAGGTCAGGTATTCTGCCAGTGTACAGGAAACAAGTAAGCCCAGAAAACTGTTTTGTGTGTCTTATTATTGTCACTCTAATAGGACATTTTCCAGAAATGGGAAGGGCAAGGACAAAGGCAAGGGCAAGGGCAAGGATGGCAGGAGGGAGGAAGAGGAAAGGATGAGGCCACAATCAGAGAATTTTGGGTAGAGACCTAGGGAAATGCAGGAAAAGCATAAGACACTACCCCCTCATCAAAACACAGGGAGGTAATTTGCTGTATGTTGTTTTAGCTGCCAGTTCAGAAAAACACCTGTGATTTCAACCATGCTTCCTCCAGTCCAACTGAGGTATTCACATAATAGTACTAGAGAAAGAAAGGAACTCATAGAAGAATTTTTGGGTTTTTTTTTTAATCTAGTCAGTCCATTCAGGATTTCTGTCTCCACTCTTGCCCTTTAATTTTTACTTCCTTATAAACTTACACAAATTTAGTTAATTAAATCTTTATCATAACTGATAGTGGAAAAGTATGAAGTCATTTATGTATTTCGAATGCCAAGACTTTTTCATGTACATGCAGATGACATTGCTCCCTGTTCAGTTCTGTGATATGAGTGTTTGCGTGGGTAGAAATAAGCAGAAAACATAATTTTTGGTATGGATACCTGTTCAGAGAACCGGTAAATGAATGTGTAATCAAGCCCACTGAGCTCCGTGAATGACAGAGCATTCATCTCATTTTCAATTCTTGCTTCTCTTTGTTTAGCAGCAATAAAAACTTCAATCCATAATAATGTCTTGTCATGCCAAGACATCTCTGTTTCTACATTAGCATCTTCAGCTCTAGGAATAGTGTTATTGGTAAATTGAGATAATAAAACTGTCAGAAAGAGAAATCACAAAATTGTATGGTACGTCTTTGAACAGTATTATTAATTTCTCTGTAAAGAGGAATAGTTATAAAACCAGGTGATTCATATATTCAATAATAAAATTAATAACAAAAGATGAAATGCCTTGGATAACAATGTTATGCAGTGCGTAGGATACCAGGCATAGTAAACTGCTGATAAACTAGAAATCTCCAGGCATTTTTTTATACTATAGTAACATAGACTATGCACATCATCATGCCACTTGGGGCCAGCATCCTAAGGACTGCTTAGCTGCATGTTTTCTTTAAACATAATCTCCTGAGACACCCTGAAACAGTTCCTTCAAGAGAGAGTTGAACTGTCATATTTAAGCCAAATACCACCATACGCAGCCAATCCACTTACCTTTGTTTTAGCTGAAAGGTGACTTGATACTTTTTCCCCACTTCATTCCTGTCCAGCAATGACCTGTGGTCTGTTGACTTTCTGACTTCACAGTAAAATACTCTAATTAAACAGCAGGAAAATCCCTCTTCAACAAACTTTTTATGTTAGTTACTAGGTCACTTTAGCCATAATTTGGTGAGCATTTAGACATAACATGCAAGTTCACAAGAGAAGTCCTACTGACTGCTCAGAATTCCCAGGAAGACTTGTATTTCTACTGGTCTGTAAATATGACACCACATTCACATTTAGCGTGCTAGAATTGATATGTGTCTCGTGAGCTGCCCGGGCAACATTTCTGAAAATCCTGAAAATACTGGCTGGTTAGACATTCTTCTGTCTTAGACACCTTCAGCAAGACCAAATATGTAGGCATAATCCCCTAAGAAGTCTAAAGCAAACACAAACCATAGAAAAAGCAGATGTGTACATATTAATGAAACACTGCTCTCAGATAAATGGTGTGAACAACAGTCTGGGTCTTTCTTAATCTCTCTTGTTGGAGCTCTTCCATTTTACACAAATATTTATTGCAGCAGGTCATTAAACTGACAGCTCCCATCTGTTGAGTGAACTCACAAATAAGAGTATGGAATCAATCATTCTTCCTTCCTCGCTCTCTCCTTAACCTAATGGATATTTATTTGTGTGACCAGAAAGAACTATGATGAGATCAAGAACACTTTGGTTTCTAATTTTAGAACAGGCATTCGACAGACATAGATCTATGCTAACCAAAGATTTTCAAAAAACATCAATTTACCTCTGTGGTTAGTAGTATGAAGCTGAGTAAAGACGAGTCCAAGGATATGCTCTCCTTTCCTTTAGTTTGTGGTATTAAGAAGAAGCTTATTACAGGTCTGAGGGCAAATGTATGATAGGACAAACAAAGATGATGTTATGATGACTAAATAAATCATGACATACCATGATTTATCCCTTTAAACTGAAGTCTAACCTGCCTGAAATAGTTGGAGATAAGGTCTGCTTTATAATATGGAAGAAGAAAAAAAAAAAGTTCATTTTTACTATATGACTGCAGAGCAGGAAAAGGGAACACTTATTCTACATTAAATATGGGGTTAGTTCATTGATTTTTTTTTTTTTTTAAATAGCCTGGTTTATATTTCATGCTCCCAAATTATACAGTTCATGCCTTGCAGTAAAAACGGCACTAATGGGAAGAAGTTTATATTCTGTGTTTATATGGGGAAAAAAAATCAAAACCAGGCAAGTGTTTCAATTTCAAAAACCTGTCTTTGTTGTGTATCTGCTCAATTTTTAAAATGCTGAATCATTATTTGCGTGGCTTTTGCATTCAGAAAATTTATCAGGTTCAGGTTCTCAGCTGAAGTGCTGATTTACGATTCAGTGACACAATTGCTCCCTTTACCTATTTACATTACTTTTTATTCTTTCCTTTTTCTCCCCTATGCCCCCCAATGAAAAATATGGTGCATGAACAGTTAAAAAAAATTACCCTATTGTACACATACTGAGAAAAACTATAACCAATAAAAAAAACCATAAAATTAAAACTGGCCATGCCTAGATAATAGTGATACCTTAAAAGGTACTACTAGGATTTCTTCTCCATTTTTTTTTGTTTTATTAAAATGTGCATCTATTCATTTTTTATGTTTCTCTTTAGCAGACCTAGAGAAACCTATGTATTTAAAATGCAGATGCAAAGAACTGACAAGCTTTGCATAAAATTTTAAAGCGAAATCTGAAGGTTTTGTTAGAAGAACTTTTAAGGTTCCATATATGAAATGCTTTAAAATTGCAATGACATTTACATTTTAAACCAAGATGTTTCAAAATAATTTGCTCCTTTATTGATAGCCAAGTTCAGCATTCAGTTTTCTTTGCCAAGCTGAAGTTTCTACAGCATCTGAAACTGAATGTAAGTGTTCTGACTCCCAAAACTGAATCTCTGTCAGTAAACAAGAAAAGTACAAAAGCAGAAGTCTGATGTGGGGATGGATAGAGGAATGGGGCAGAGACAAATTAAATAGAATACCAAGGACAGAACACCACTTTCAGAAAATAAAATGAAAACAGGAATGATGAACACTTCACATTTTTTGTTTCTGCCACAATTGCCTATGCAACTTACCAAGGATATTTTTGTCATTCTACTGGAATATCTAGCTCATATAGAAAATACTGATCAGTTCAACAGAGGATACAAACTAGAATTTCCAACTTCTCTCATTCATGAAAAACAAGACCCTGAAACAACATCTATGTTGGAAAATTTATTTTCGAAACCCAGGAAATGTCTATATTAAGGATACCAAGCAACCCTCAATTTTTCCCTCATCCCATCTTCCTTCAGGTACAGTAGGAAAAATTCTTTGTTTACTAGACTTTTTCTTCAACAGCAGGATCTTCTATTTTTGCTCTCTTTTCACTAACCACAAATTTTCTGTTTTCTGGCACTATCGCATGCCATTGCCCCAGCAAAGGTCAATAAAAACTACTAATGCTTTGTATTTCACAATTCTGGACAATACAGGAGCCCAAACCATTGGGGAAATCAGCTTCGTGGTAAGCAGACAGAAAAATTGTATTTTCAGACACAGAATGATACCACAGTTTTAAAAGACAGGCACCCAAATAGGTGATATGATGGGTTAGCTTTTCCATCAGCACAACAGGACTACAAACCACCTGCATTTCTAAAGGTGCAGGAACAAGCTACTCTTTTACCTATCTTCAGGGACTGCCGCATAAGAGAGACAGCTGCTTAATTAGCAGAAACATTAAGGTACACCTACATGGTGCAAGGCAGTGCTTGTTCAGAGACATGGAAGAACTCTGAATTCAACAGTGGGAGAAGAACATCCACAGCTGTGTCATGCTCAGCTCAGGACACACAACCTGAGTGCACAGCTCTTTAAGCTGGGTGGAGCACTAAGCTTATGTGTCTGAACAGCTTTTTACATATGAAGGAAGTGGTGTTTAATTTTCACAGGCTTTTAAACTAATTTTCAAAACAAAGAGAAACCAGTAAATGTCCACAGAGACTTCACAGGCACTTAGATTAATAGTAATAAACCTGACACAGGCATCATCATAAAATGCTTCATACCCATTAAAGCACAAGGAAATCATGGAGCTACCTATGTCAATAAGCCCAGTGATTGAGCCTCTCAGTTACTCTCCTGCTGTAACAACATATGCAGCTGGCAAGGAAGAAGAGAGTTATGATATTTTCGTTCATACTAGTTCGGCCTGTCTACAGTTCCATCTCTTCATACGACTCCACTGTTTAATACCACACTAATAAAACATGTTCTGTCACTCGATTTAAGCAGGAAAAATGTGGAAGCATTCCTTTCAGTTAAGGGACATGTGAGCAATCCAGCCTTTGTCTTAGCCTCACTCTAGTTGTGAG
>JANRGW010047832.1:0-19464 GCA_024733675.1 Psilopsiagon aymara
CTGTTCTTATCTCAACCTGTGGGAGTTGCATTCTTTCGATTCTCCTTCCCATCCCTCCAGGAGCAGAGGGAAGAAAATGGGGGAAGTGAGTGAACAAACTGCGTGGCTGATCTACAGGTTAAACCATGTTACCTGCAAATCTCCCGATTTTTTTTTTTTGTTGTTGTTTTTTTTTTGTGTTTTTTTGTTTGTTTGTTTGTTTGTTTTGTTTTGTTTTGTTTTTTTTTGTTTGTTTGTTTTTTGCATACTACTTTGGGCAGGTTCTTCTCTGGAAGGAAACCCAGGTGGACTCATCTACCATAAAAAGTAAACAAGTGTTTTGACAGCCAGCTACGAACCTTAGAATCATAGAATATTTAAGGTTGGAAAAGACCTTTAAGATCATCTAGTTCAACCATTAATCTAGCACTGCCTAGTTCACCACTAAATCCTGCCCCTGAGTACCTCATCTACACATCTTTTAACTGCCTCCAGGGATTGTGACTCAATCACTTCGCTGGGCAGCTTGTTCCAAGGCTTGACAGACCTTTCATGAACAACTTTTCCTAATATCCAATCTAACCTCCCTCTGTGCAACCTGAGGCTATTTCTTCCTGTCCTATAACTTTTTAGCTGGGAGAAGAGACCAGACACCTCCTTGCTCTATTCCTCTTTCAGGTAGTTGTAGAGAGCGATAAGGTCCCCCCTGAGCTTCCTCTTCTTCAGACTAAACAACACCAGTTCCCTCAGCAGTTCTTCATCAGACTTATGCTCCAGACCCTTCATGAGCTTTGTTGCCCTTTTCTGGACCAGCTCCAGCACCTCAATGTCTTTCTTGTAGTGAGGGGCCCAGAACTGAACACTGGTTTCGAAGTGCAGCCTCACCATTGCCAAGTACAGAGGGACGATCACTTCTCTAGGCCTGCTGGCCACACTATTTTTGATACAGGCCAGGATGCCATTTGCCTTCTTGTCTGCCTGGGTACACACTGGCTCAGTGTTCAGCCAGATGTCAGTCAATGTCCCCAGGTCATTTTCAACATATCAGCTCTCCAGCCACTCTTCCCCAAACCTGTAGCAGTGCATGAGGTTGTTGTGGTCCAGATGCAGAACTCAGCGCTTTAGCTTGCTGAACCTCAGCCCATTGATCCAGCCTGTCCAGATCCCTCTTCAGAGCCTTCTTATCCTGCAGCAGATCAACACTCCCACTCAATTTAGAGTCTTCTGCAGATTTGTTGAGAATGTACTTGATTACCTCATACAGATTGCCAATAAAAACATTAAACAACACTGGCCCTAGTACCAAGCCCTGAGACATACACTAGTGACTGGTCGACAGCTATATGTGACGCCATTCACCACCACTGGGCTCATGCATTCAGTTTTTTTACCCAGCAAGGAATACACTTTATCAGGCCATAAGCAACTAGTTTCTCCAGGGAAATGTTGTGGGAGACAGTGTCGAATCCTTTACTAAGGTTCAAAATTACAATGCTTATGCAACAGCACCTGGGAAAGTGGGATAGTAACAGAGGAGACATGCAGGTTGTGCTAGATGGGAACTCGTCATTATTTTCCATCATCCTTTAAGTCACTAGGTTCGGCCAGGTGGAGAGAGCATAAGGAATCCTTCATGTTATGTATTCTGTCTTCCTGTTGTGCCTGTCCCAGGGAAGGTATGGTATGATTCCAGTATTCTATCTCCCTCTCTCATTCCCTGGTCCTCTCTTTCACGAAGTGATGGAAAACATCTAGTATTTTCATGATCTGAACTTATTAAAATGAAGACTAGGACAAGATTTAAGAACTCTTTCCTCAGGCAGGTTAAACCATGTGTTTAGGTATGCTTCATTTGGAACAACATATCCTTTTGTATATTTAGACACTTTATAGCTGCTGTTCAAGAACTGTAATTTATTGACAAAGTGAGGTGATCCATAAATTAAATTTTACAATGATAAAACTTTTGTCTTGAGATGCAACAAATAAAGAATTTACAAACTTCTAGCATTTAACCAGCTATCTGGATTTTCATATGAATGTTTTTGACACGTACAATATATTCTTATGAATATTTTTGACAGGTACAATATTGAGACTCTAGTGATACAATTTTGCAATAAATGCATAATGTTTTAGACAATGCAAACTTTTTTCCTTCTCTACCCATCGTGTAAGGAGAATTCTTGTTTGGACACCCATAACTCAGTATGTTCAATTAAAATATCAGAGAAAAAATAATTTATTGGGTGATGCATTGACATGCTCTGCTCCTTAGTTATTTAAAGCTCAGAAATGAGTTAGAAGATTCAATAACGCAAAGGAAAGCATTGAGAAGTAAACTCTGAAAAGCCCACAGAAGTTCCTTTGTTCCTTTGTCCTCCATTTATTCAAGGACTCGCATATTTCTTTATCATGCTGTATATACCATAGTAAATGGTGTAACATGTAACATAGTAAATGATATAACATGGAAGCACTGAAAGAACTTATTTCAAGGTTCAAGCCTTGGTAATGCAACCATTTCAATGTGACTGATATTTTTTTCAGGAAACACAGTTGTGAAGTCTGTCAGCGTTTCACAGGAATAAAAATAACAGCACACATTTTCTGTGATAAGTTCTGTGTGTTAGGTGGGATTTGGTACAGCTTTTTTTTTTTTTTTTCTTAATTTTTTCTTAATTTTTTTTTCTTGCTATTATCATGTCATATTCAGAGCTTTCTGTTTCTAGATAGGTCTTCCTTAATGCCACAAATATCTTTCAGGAAGCATGACATCAGATTTTACTTATCTTCATTTTCTTGTCTGATGCTTTGTGTCACTGACAGGACTATCGTTATCCCAGTTTATTTCCATTATTAATGTGCTCAGGCCTAAATCATGTCAGCTGACTTCTTATCTGATTATCAAGGCTTGAGGGTTCGGGTATTTTTGAATGTTAGTTATTTATCTCACTGAAGGCAGAGCTTCCAAACTAAATCTTTGTATAAATTTAAGTCTCACTGAGTTTTTATCTCCAGCTTTGCTGACTGTCAAACTGAGAAAATATTTAATAAGTTTGAGAGAAACCAGACCCTTTTCTCCAGGATGTTAACCTATTTCCCTTTCTTACTACTAATTGGTCTTGTTATGTAAGTATTATGTTATTATAATTTTATACAGTGTAGTTGAGGGAAGGAAATAGGAATCACTTTTTATGATTTTAAAGAGGAAGCTGCTGAGTTCCACCAATTCTTATGTTCAGAAACATATTCCGATTATGCATTGTATTCCTTTTTTCACTACCCATCACGTCTGGTTCCACCTGTTGTTTGTTCCTCTATTGCAATAAGCTGTTTAATGCAAATTTTTATTGCTGAAAATTGCAAATATACAACAAAAATTTTAAAAGAAGTAGTACAAATTCTTGTGAGGAGTACTAGGGCTATCAGCATAGGTATGGGAAAAAAATCACTTATTGCAAATATCTGTATAGGAATGCTTGACAGACAAATAAATATATATTCCTGTAGAGAGGTAGCTGAGTGAAAATAAATAATAAAAAAAGGAGCCATGAATTTCATAAATACTTTATTTAAATATGCCTTTTTCTTTTTTTTTTTTTTTTTGTTATCAAAAACAACTACTGTGTTTAAACGACTTCCAGCATGTCAAACCCTTTTTCACATATAAGGCAAACAGAAGGCCATGCTGGACACAGTGCAACGCAGCACAACGTACAGTTGTCTTCCAGTCAGAATCACTGCACTGCACTCCTTCATCCCCATACAGCTTACCTTTCAAGCTGCAAGTTTCAGTGTCCTCTACCAGTTTTAGCAACTTTGTCCCAGCCTACGAATACATGCATTTGAGTGGCAGCAGCAAAAAAAAGTAAGTTTGCTTATAGTGGGTGAAATCAGTTGCATTTTACAACACTGTGGTGCTGTCAAATCACAGAGTTGCCTAGCATTAGAAATATTGTCTCATGTATCTGAAAACAAGTCCATGTGGAAACAAATTGGCAAAACAATGGAAAAGCTATCAAAACCAAAAGGCTGAGCTTCCAAATACCTTCTTTTCTAAATAAGACAAGAAATTTAGAGAAATGATGGTTATACTACTAATTTTTAAGAATAGCAATAGCTGCCATAGAGGCTACCTCTCTGCTCCTTCTTCAGTGTCAGAAGCATATGGAGCAGCGACCTGTGTGAACAGATAACAGGAATTCACTATTTAGACTAAGCAAGCATTAAAGTAGCCAATGATAAAATGGGTACTGGCAAAGTACAGTATTTACAACCTTGACTTTTTCTAATATGGGGGAAAAATAATCATCCTGATGGAAGACATAGATTAACCTCAAAATGCTGAAATAAATCAAAGAAACTGATGTTAAAAGAAATTATAACATGCAAGTCTGTCTTATCTTCTCAGTTTCAGTCATGAAAATTTGGTGTATGTCCTCCAAGGACAGTGGAATAACAGTCACTGTGACTGGGAAAGAAATTGGAATCCCTATTCTAGGCCTCAAACTGGCAAAATCAAAATGCTCCAAACGCTAGAATGTAGGGTGGAAAAGTCACACAGAATATTAGTAGTTATATGCCTTTTGAAATATTCTTCCAGATATCCAGCAATGTGTTAATTGCTTTCCTAGGCAAACTTGTAATTTTATCTTTCCTGTATATTAAATATCAAAGTGTAAATGCAATACTTAAAATCATTCTACTCCAACTCTTCAATTATTTTTTGAATATCCGATTGGCAAATATATTCTTTCACTGTAGAAACCCCATGCATTACATATATATTTGAAACTTGGCATAAAAAATGAACTGTTGGAACCAAAATGAGTGGTATATAATTCAATCCAAGTTCCAGTGATATAAAACATTTATTAATGACATGATTACAGGAATTCTGAATGATGGGATCTTGATGAAAATGATGCGCACTTCTAAAAATAAGGAAAATGCATGTCTGTTAGGAATGGAAAATGTTCTCAAGAACTTGATAAAATAAAATAGTCTCCAAAATAAGCTAATTTTACAGATTATGTAAGGAACACCATGTGTGTGAAGCAGATTATGGTTTTGTAATTGTAAACATTTCAAATTTCCATTATGTTAACATGTTGCTTAAAGTTAGTGTTTTGATCCACATAGTGGATATTTCTATGATCCGCTGTGTATCCTTAAATAATTAAGTATACTGAGAAATTCATGATGGAATCATAGAATCGCAGGATCAATATGCTGGAAGAAACCTTTAAAGGTGATCTAGTCCAAACCCCCTGCAATGGACAGGGGCATCTTCAACTTGATCGGATTGCCCAGAAACACATCCAGCCTGACTTTGAATGTCTCCAGGGATGGTGCATCCACCAAATCTCTGGGCAGCATGTTTCAGTATTTTACCACTCTCACTGTAAAATTTTATTCATCACACCTAGCCCGAATCTCCCCTCTTTAATTTAAAACCATTACTCCTCATCCTATTGGAACAGGTCCTGCTAAGAAGTCTCTCCCTATCTTTCTTATAGGCCCCTTCTAAGTACTGAAAGGCTGCAATAAGGTGTCCCTGGGGACTTTTGTTCAGGCTGAACAACCTCAAGTCTCTGAGTTTGTTGTCATAGGAGAGGTGTTCCATCGCTCTCATTGTTTCTGTGGTCCTTTTCTGGACTCTCTCCAGCAGGCCATGTCTTTCCTGTGCTTAGGATTCTATGGCTGCACACAGTATTCCAGATGGGATCTCAGGAGAGGAAAGGGGCAGGATCACCTGCCTCAACCTGCTGGCCTTTGGATGCAGCCCAGGGTATGGCTGACTTTCTGGTCTGCAAGCACACACCACTGGCTCATGTCCAGTCTTTCATCCACCAGTTCCCCCAAGTCCTTCTCCTCTAAGGTACTCTTAATTCCTTTATCCCCCAGCCTGTATTGATACTGCAGGTTTCCCTGACACAGGTGCAGAATCTTGCAGTTGGCCTTGTGGAACCTTATGAGGTTCCTGAACTTGTCCGAATTCCTCTGGATGGCAAAAAGAGAAAGAAAAAAAGCAGAAAAATAGATAAGAAAGTTGAAATAGCAGATGAAGACGTGATAAGAGATTACTTTGTATAAATAAATATAAAAAAGTTACATTAGCAACAGACAGACTGGAAGTACTAGAAGCAAAACATCGATGTTTAGGTGTGTTTCAATTATATTTAATTTTTTTTAAGTCAACTGACTTTCTCCTTCCAAAAAAGAAGGAAGTTTGTGACACCAGAAGAGAAGGCGGCCCAGCAGCAGCTGTAACCCTGTGACTATATTTATACCTGTTAAGTAAGTAGTGCTGGTGCACATCCTTTTATCCTGAAGCCAACTGACCCAGCCATGTCAAGTCTTTTCTATTAAATATTCTCATTCCCTGGAAGAGGTTGGTCTACTGGGGAATAGTCACTAGTTCATGCTAAGCCCCAGATGATGTCTCAGAGTTTTTTTTGAAAATGCTCCTTGGCACAGGCCAAAATGAGGACACAGTACTCAATCTATGCTATAACAAGATGGCCAGTTGATTCGTAGGGTGCAGGCCTGGGCCCCAGCCTTTTTTAACTCTCATAGGTGTATCTCCTGCCGTTAATCATGAAATCCTCTGCCAAACACACTCTTCCATACTTGAACCTTATTTAAACCTGTGACCAATTTCCATTTTAGAATAATTAATTTACTTTTTGCTTTTTTATAATGCTCCTGAAAAGTTGCATGATAGCTGGAATTAACCACTTACATATATGACATGTATGACACACTAAAATCCACATTCACACCTCAGTTTTCTATATTTATTGACATATGCTAAGACAAAAAATGATTTATAACTAATAGAGGAATCAAGAAGAATCATGTTTACTGTGAAGATAGTTGTAACAAATCTGTAGTGAAAAAGGAGTGAGGAAAAGCTAAGTAACTTCAAAATCTAAATGTACTTAAACATGACTAATATTTTCGCAAAGATACAAGTTAAAATACTGACAATACAGGTAACGGATTTCATGCTTTTTTCTTATCTTTAATCTGCAGACTCTGCTTTCTCTAGGCAACTTGTGCTTCCTGGATATGCTGGATTAGGCTTTTTTCTCCTTTTTACTTTTGAAGTCACCAACTTAAAAATATTCAGACTTCATACATAAAGAATTATCAATATCAGAAACAGACACAGAACAAAAGGTCATTCAGGTCCAGCATACAGCTTTCAGCAAGATTGTTTTTAACTTTTGGTGTGTGTTGGTATTTATCTTCATGTACTGACCAGACTTCTTATTTAACTGACAAACACACTACTAGAATTGAAACCACCAGCATACCTAGTTTCTCATGTTGCACAAATACTGATAATATAGAAACCCATGGTAAAATATTATTTTCATTGTTCTTGTTTTTATTATTGATATGTGGGTTGCTACATATTAGTAAGTATGAGGGAATCTCCAGCAATTAGTGAATTATTTAATTCCTTGAGTACTGAAAGTTTTTTGTGAATAAATTCCTCAAGATGAATTGTGTATGTCCTTTGTATTCTCCATACACAGGCTTAGAACACAGGACCACAATCAAAAGCACCTCTATGAGTAGCCCACGGATGTGAATGAGGTTGTTGCAACGTTCCGGCCAGGGTGATTTTGAGTACCAGGATTTCACCTTCTGTTATGTTGGTAAGAAAACAGAGGGTGTTTCAGCTACAGATCTTTCTGTGCCTCAATCTTGAAAGTGGTAAGGGAAAGCAGAGCCAGGGCAAGGGGTAGTAACACCTGTCTCTGCTACTGGGCTCTCAGATTAACACAAAACCACATACTACATGAAATGTTTTTTGAATATCAAGGGATTTTCAATTTTTTAAGGAAATAATTCATAATGAGGCATTTTAAAAGAAAGAATGGGACATTTTAAACAGTGTGCAATGAAAATGTAGAATCATGCAGTTATTTCTAATTTTGATTTTGATAAAAGGATGGCTGAAAGAAAAAGCTTTGTAAAATGGAAATCCTTTTGCTTTCATGCAGGCTTCACAATTATCTTTTCATTGTATCTGAGGAAAATGAGACTGGACTGAGATTTTGGAGCACAATGTAGAAGATGTGCATCATTTGTGAAATATCTGCTCCTGGAGTTTATATGTAGAATCCATCTGCTCACCTGTCTAACCTCCTCCATGAATATTTCTCAGTTCTCTGATGTTTTCTCAAATGGGTCTTCTTCTTTCTTTTCCCTCTTTCTCCTCTGCATAATACAGCATACTGAATATTTGCAGCTACTTTAGGAATAAGGCAAAAGCATCTATAGACTTGGTTTAATAACTTAATAAAGTTCTTTCTAAATCTTAAATGCAACTGAATGCCAATATACAAATACTACCACAAATATCTCAAGGCCATCTATGCAGACAAATAACTGCCTACTGCCAGTATGAAGCTCCTAAGCCAGTATTTTTCACCATTTCAGTTTTTCATTACAGTTGATCATTACCCATGCACTGTTTCCTCTATAATACCTGTCTTTCCTGCAAAGTAAGTCTGCAATGCTAGTTACCTTACTGTATATAAGGTTATATAGAGGACAAACAGAGCTACAGCAGTTCATAGGCTGTGCAACATGAGTAATGGTTGTTAGATGTCTGCAAAACAGGAGCAAATTCCTTCATCCAACCTCTATAAGGTTTCTTTTAGAAGCTGTCTCATGTAAAGCCTTGCTTTAGAAAAGATAAGTACCATTACTCCCTTAGCCATTCAGTGTCTAAAAAGTTTTCACCTGAAGAAAATTGCTGAAGCACAACTACAAACATCTCAAGTAGGATTTTTCATTTAAAACACAAATCAACATTATTCTCATACTAAATCCAAACTAGAGCACTTTACCAGCTACCTGGAAGAAAATTAACTCTGTCCCAGCAAAAAACAGGACAGCAATATCTGATTTTTGCATCCTAAATATTTCAAAGTGACTATGTGATCTTTCCTACAAAGCAATGTCAGTAGAAAAAAAGTCACTTTTCAAAGCACCTTTTTATTGAATCCTTGGAGAAAACAAGTCTATCTAAATGATAGTAAAAGGATACTGTATTTTCATTGCAAAGACATTTGGTATGTAGGAATAATGTTAATTTCATTGCAGACCATGAAAACATTCAATTAAAGCGCTACTAAACAAAACTAGATGAAAACCAAGTAATAGCTATTAGATGTTTTTCAAGGTTGCAAATTGCAGAGGGTTTCTATTAGTATTGATATTGGACTAAAGGCGTACTTCACAGCATGCTAAGGTTTTTAACATGCTTTTAACCACAAAGGCATTACTAATTTCTTCAAGAAAGTGAACAAAATAGAGAAATGGACTTTTATAATGAAAATGAAAAAAAAAAAAAAATTATTGACATCTTATTGACAAATTCAAATTACTGAAAACACTTATTCAATTGAGTAATTTTTTTTTTTTTTTTTTTTTTTTTTTTTTAAATAATCCCTTTCAGACTTGAGATTTGCGGAATCACAAAATCTATATTGTCCTTACCTATAAACATTCTTCCTCAGTGGCCAATCTGAATCTTTATCAATTATTTCATTCTCTAAATGTTAATCTTAGATAGACAACACTTCTTTAAAATTTCACAGCCTCCCACCTCTTGTTTCCCTCCAGCTTTAGGTGAACATATAAAATAAGGATTTGAATAGATTATTTTGATCCAAATTTTTTAAATGAATGTGCATTACTCACTTTCTGCTACAGTCAGTGCATCGAAACAACACAGCACATTAGGAGGTATGCTGTTTTCATCCTATAATAAAATCCCAAAGGTTTTGTGAGACAAAAAGCACAGCTATAACGCAAGAAATTG
The DNA here is from genome assembly GCA_024733675.1 of Psilopsiagon aymara. Lineage (NCBI taxonomy): Eukaryota > Metazoa > Chordata > Aves > Psittaciformes > Psittacidae > Psilopsiagon > Psilopsiagon aymara. The sequence goes on from JANRGW010047832.1 coordinate 9,830, forward strand.
AAAAAGGGAAAACCCAATAATTTCTCAGTATTCAATCTTTACCTGAGGGCTTTAACATAGAGGAAATGAGACAATAATCTTTATTCCTGTGAATAGATTTACCTGAGAAACCACTGAGAAGTTATTATCATCTTAAGCAGCTGTAGAAGTTGACTGAATAGCATATTAAAATGCTGAAAAAAGAAAGACCAATGTCACACATATGATATCTTGCAGTTTTAGCTTTGTGGTACTAAAAATTATTTACATAATAAAGCTGTGGTAATTTTTGATGCTAATATTCACAGTGCTATCAGTCATTTTTTTTTTTTTTTTTTTCCTAAAAGTGTATGTGCGCACTTAGTGATAAAAATGGGAGAGGAAATATCTATTAAAACTTGGCTGAACTCACATTAGCATCACTATTCTTCTATGGGAAGCATGATTTTTCAGTAAGTTTCTGTGCAAGGAAAAGCTGCCTTTCAATTCCCTATTTAGGGATTTGGATTTGTTATTAATATAGCTAAATGCAGCGTTTACACCATGCATCTGCGACTATGACTGAGTTGAAGAAATTCACACAACGGGATTACCTTTGCTCTCTGCCTCACAGGCAAACTCATAAGGGTTATTCTTTGGACACTATTCATCTCCACAAAGTTTCTTAATAATATTTTTCCTGAACCCTTCCATTCTTACATTGTCACCTGGACTGGTTCACTCCGATCTGAAGGAAACTAGTGATACACTGGATCAAATAAAGGAGAAAAGTGAAATTTTCCATTATGGCCCAACAACAACGACTGCTGGGCCCAGGACCAGAGCACAATATCATCTACCAATTTAATTCTAAAGCCTGTGTAAGGTTGAAAAGAATGTCACACATTTCTCACAGTGCTCCCTATTTTAGGTAAGGGGAATTCTCTCACTGCATGAAAAAAGATGCCATACAAAGCCTTTAATTTGCACAAATCAGCAGTGCTACTTGTTTCAGGCCTGAGAGAAGATGCATCAGCATTGTTTATAACCCTCCTCTGTAGAAATTAATAGATTAGGCAGAACTAGTTTTAGCCCTAGAAGTCTCTTTTGCTTCCCTGCTTCTTGTCACAATTTCCCTCTTCTTTTGGTAGAAAGGGGATGTAAGCAATATACTGTAGTTTACAGAAAGTTTTCACTGTGAACAATGCAACAGAAATCCTCCCATCATGATCCTTACTTCAGAGAGCAGGATTGCACTTTCAGACTGCTTTCTGCCCCTTGCCCTCTTGCTGAGCAGATAAGGATCTTTTAAACTTATTTTAGACTCTGTTCTTTTTGATAAGGGGCTGTAGGATTAACTTTCAGGAAAACTCACTACCTTGCTGTGGCAACCTTACATAGCACATGAAACTGCGGAAGTCCAATCCTTCTTTTGGATTTGTTGTGAAGATACAGCACATGCAGCCCTGTGGCATCTCCTTAGCCACACAGTAAGAGGCCTCGTGTATGGAGCAGGAAGAGATATGAATTCTGCTGGTGGAATGAGCATTAGGTTAACCGACAAAAATATGCACAACTACCCCACTGCCCCCCTTGGGTCCTTTTGCTTCTAACACAATGACAAAAATCACAGCACAGCTTCTAGGTAGTACAGGGCGAAAATATGATATGTTCTGGTATGTATTTCTCTTGGAATAAGAAAGAAGGGACCCAGTATTTCTTAACTTGTATTTCTTATCCTACATTGTAATCTATATGTATATATGTTTTCTAATAACTAATAAAATGTGTGCAGTGTAACCCTTTGTATTCTGAGAAATAATAGGCACAATCTAATGAGCTGGCTTCCAGAGAGATGCAGTTTTCTTCAAAAAAGAAAAGAGAAAATAATTATATTAAAGAAGCCTCTGAGAGCCAGCAAGAGTTGAGCTGATAATTACTATCCGTGTCTGTGCTAGAACAGGACTGTCCTTTCTCTACAGCTTTTAGGTGTAATGATATTGTGACATACTTATGATATGTCATTTTCATGATGAATATTTTCCTGCTCCAAAAGGTACACTGGGGACTGTTAATGGTAAGCATCACCACTTACAAATTTTACACAATATGAAGAAGGGGCTGAAGTCTGTTTATTCTTGTCTCTGAGCTGAATGGTGAACAGCTACCTTGGTTGTACAATTTCAGTGTGGGGGATACTGTCTCTCAGGAACTCCAAGAGTCTTGCTGGGCTTCTCCTCCTGAAAAGCTTTTACAGGGTTATGGTAGACTGAAGTGGATGCAAGTTTCACGTTTAAAGAATGTTTCACCCTATAGTCAGAGTGATAATGGAATGATATATGGTGCCTGTTTACCAAAGATTATTTCAGATTAATCTGACAACTATCTTTTAAGACAACTATATTTTAAGACAGCTGTCTGAAATCAGCAAAACAAAAGCATTTAACTCACTCTGCAGATGGAAATAGACAAGCAAGTTCTTCACATTGTGAAGAAGATCACATGCATGTCTTAAGGTCTTAGGGGAAGAAAGATGTCTTAGCCAAACTCCCAAATTGGGATTGTCTGCAATCTTGCCTTTCTCATCAATGTAGTCACTTCTAACTAAAACCTGTGTGAAACTGCTTCACATCCTACAGTTTCTTCTCTACAGTTTCCACCAGACTGGCTCCTATGGAGGAAGCCATAAAGGGTAGTGATCACCTTTGGCATGATAACCTGGTGTTTGTTGACCTGGCTGAGGAGGTAGGTCCTGTTCAAGAGATCATGCTGTCTGTGTTCTATCACACTAGGTAGCTGGTAACAGCAGCTTCTGGAGCTTCTGACTCCTTGTCTTCCAGCTATCCCACTATACTGGGGTTTGGCTATTTTGTTTCGTTGGATTTTTTTTTTTCTTTTCTTTTTTTTTTTTTTTTTTTTTTCTGGATATCTGAAGGCAGCATTCCTTGGAATTCAAAATAGCAGGGTTGAAGGCACTAAATATGGTGAAAACTTTAGATGGTATCATTACAGATGCATGAAACCAGGCAGGGAGCAGCTTTCTAAACGACTTTGTTAAAAACTGGCTAACTGTGCCTCATGTGTTGAGAAGTTTATGCTTCAGAGTCCTTGTCACAGTATTTCTCAAATTACAGCTAGCTTTTATTTATGTGCTCTGAATAATTCTTACTCCAAACTACATCTAGTTTCTACTGAAGGCTAGATCTTCCCCATTTGCATTATTATGCTTGCATTAAGGAAAATATTGTTGTATGATTGCAGAAGCTCTGAAATTCAGTGTTTAATATATCACTTGTGTCACTCCAGAACACAGATACTGTCTTTCTAGTAAGCAAAGAGAAATTTATTCATTGTAGGCAAACGGTTTGTTTCCAGCTCCAGTCAAATATTGAGTCCATTTCAATCCTTCTCAGTGAGTGATTTGTTTGTAGCCAACTAGGTATTAGTACTAGGTGAATTCACACAGCAGCTACGACTCTTTCAAAGGCAGGTCTATATAACAGACCTTGAAGTTCTGGCAAACACTACAAAAGTTCCAAATTGAGTTGAGTGCATAGAAACATTTGTTGGGCTGGAAATGAGTAGAAAGCTCTTAAGGGGGTGTTTTCCCATGACAGAACTGAGAGAAGGGCAGGTAAGCTATGATTCTGTTTATGGAAAAACAGGTTAAATAATGCTTTTGTTTGAAGGCCTGGAACTGAGACTGTGGGATTATGCCAATCATCCTGGGAATTAGCTGATTTTTCTACAAGAATGAATCTGATTACCTTCAATTCACATGAGAGTAGGTGCTATAAGGTGCATAATTATTTATTTGTTCAAATATCCCTCCCTTTCCTAAACTTTTATTTTGAGCACAAAAAGGTAATTTTACTTATATCCTGGATTTTTTGTAGGAACTAAAGTGTATTTCAGGTTGTCTACTTTTTCTTAGGGATACAATTTCTCATGCAATGATGAATTCCTTAAGGAATATGTCCTTAAGGAGTACATGTCTCTTTGAACTAAACACTCCATAGGAAGTGGGGGTCCTCATTGGCAACACCTGTTTATATAGACTTTACAGAAGTCTTGAAGTTTGCCTAACACAGAAAGAAAAATGAATAAATGGTTTTCCAAGCAACATGAGAAGCAGCAAAGTATTTCTAAAGAGCAAAATATACATTTGTGTACAGATGGCTTTGAATGAAGCAACACTGCTAACTAACTGATGTAGCAAAATCACTTTTTGCCATGCTCTGCTGTGGCTTGTATATTCTACTTGTTTATAAGTTCAAAAAGTAATATAGTTCTCCCATTTTAAAGAAAGTATGTTCAAAGCTAGTTTGACTCTAGCAATGCATACTTACACATCAAGCCTTCAAAGGCTTACAAAATGCACTTGTGCATGACAGCTTTTTGTGATTGAAGCAAGAAATGTAACATGAGAGAAATTAAAATACATAGTCCTAGTGAATCTTTTGTCACTAGGAAATTTAGGGCTTAGAAATGTTAGACTGTTGTGATTTTTCTAAATGGTAGTACTGCTGTGAATTACGAATAAAATCGTGCAAGAAGAAGATGTCCTTTTTTGGAGTCTTTCTTTTCCATAATCAGGGGATGAGATAGTACTGGTATTTAAGGCTGGGAAGAAGACATTTACTACTATAATCTTGTATACAGTGATCTCTTTTTATAGTTTCTCAGTTATAATCCCTGACGGAATGATGTTACATTTCATAACAATGTATATGCTATGTAAATTCAATTTCTCCACCCTCCTTTGAAATGCTACCACGTAACCCTTTGCACAGGTTATCCCCAGTGTTACTGTAATTACTTCTCATGTTGTCTGCAAGATGACCAGATCAGAGTCAATATTTTTGCTTTCCATCTTCCTCACTGAACACCAGAGCTACTTTTCGGGCTCTTGTGGAAAACATGCTGCACTGAATGTACGGCTGCCACGAGAAAATTGCTTTTCTTTTGACTTCATTGGTATTTTTCTACCCTCACAATTTGGGAACAAAAAATAATTGTGATTCTGAGATCTAGTTTTTTCCTTTGATGATATCTTTTACTCAAGACTTTGGCTAAATGCCAATGTATAGCCCACAGTACATTGACATATGAGCTAGGTTTTCCTTAATTTTAGTTTTAATCAAGCAACTTGTCTTTCTTTCCTCTTTTGACCTACTTTCTACCAGTTAGCACAGCTGTATCAAAGAAGTCACCTTTCCTTTTCTCTGTATTGTCCTGGTTAAAATTACATCTTTCTTCTTTATTGTGAATGTGAATAGAATATAACTGATCTTGTTTCCTTGCTCTTGGAGGAATATTGATTTCATTTTCATTTAATGTCATTTACTGGCTGGTAATATTGAAATAAGCAACCTAACTAAATAATCCCCAACAGACTGACTTCAAAAGGATACCTAAAAGAATAAAGACGTATACTGAATATAGACATAGTAGAAGCAAACCCATGCCCACTTCTACCTCTGAGAAATTAATTAAAAGAAGTAAATTAAGCACTAAACTAAATCCCATTTTTTATTGTGTGGAATAATGCTCTATTAGTAGCACTACTTTGAAAGAGGATCAGCAGAATTTCTTAAAAGCTAGTTTTGGCTTGTATTTTTTCTTTACAATAAGCAGATACAACAACTGAAAGACGGTAATAAGAATCATACACCTGTAAGTTAGTCATGCTCTGTCCTGGTCTGACACAACACAACAACTAAACTAAAAACACAACAACTTTTCCTTGCTCTAAATATTGCTTCACTATGTCTCACAGAACATGAAAAGCAGCTATGTAACTTGGAAATCAGACAGACAAAATGAAAATGATCTTTCCAATATACAAGGTTAACATTATTGGCAGATCCAATATTTTATTTATAAATATTTTATTTAAATAAAATTTAAATTAGAATTCTTTTTTTTTTTTTCAGTATTAAGATTTAAAAGCTGTGTTCACCTTGAAGTTCTAAAAAAAAATTTCATACCATAAAAAAAAAGGATTCAAAAGGGATGTGAAGTTTCATATATATTTTGTTACAGATTTTTCTTTCTCAGGTCATCTTCCAAAATTTCATAATAATTTGACTTTTTCTTCTGCCCTGTCTGGCCTTGTGAATAGATAAGTAAGTAAGCAATCTGTGAGAACAGACAAACATGCATACCAACAATGAATATACCTTAGAAGTTCGCAAAGACAGTTAGGAAAAAATGAAAACATGCAGTGTTGAATGAGCTACTAGCAAATAAGAGATACAGAGATTCACACGCATAACCTGAAATTTAACAAAATTTTTCAGCTACTAGTATCAGCATTCTTTTTATGCTATAATACTGACACACTATTTCATTTTCAGTGATACTGCAGTAATGTTTCAGTCTGTTATGAACTGCTCACTTGTTTTTACATCTTTTAACTTGGGAAATACTTGAACTTAGGAAAGGCTCAATTTTGGTCTCATTATTCTTCATTTTAATCAGAGAAACTGCCAGTAGAACAAGCTCCTAATAAATTTGAACAAAAGTCCTTACCTGCAACATCAATATTGTATTGATCTCTGGCATACATATGAAAAACATGATTGTTACTATTATTGTTTTTCTCTATTTTTCTTTATTGTTTGATAGCAAGATATGTTTTTGAAGATGGAACAGAGCTTTAAAGGTCATACGTATGCCTGCATTTTATCAAACTACAGAAAAAACATAAAAGATATTTTAATTCTATGCTCTTTCTTAAAATAATCAAATATAATTAGTGTTTAATAATTAGATTTCTGTATTTTTTTGTATTTTTGCATATGTTAAAGTGGTACCAACCATATAACGTTTCAGTGGATATTCAAGGGTGATTCCATGATACAAACGAAAAAGAGGCAACAGGAAAAAAAAAAACAAAAAAACCCACCAGAGAAATGCAAATTTTCTCTAAGGTTTTGTATTTTGGGTAATAAATTTTTCAATTGCCATTATTAGACATCTATGACTGTCGTTTCTATTTAAAGCCTAGGCAAAATGGGGAATCAATAAAGCCATTGCATATGATTGCAGTGTGCTAAGACTTTGTGTGGTTTTCCCTACAAAGAAAATGCTACCTTCTTAAGTAGCTGAGATCTCATCTTGATACAAAGAACAATCACAAAAAAATATCTGCTTCTTTTTCCAGATTAAAATGGGGAGTATATGTTATTTAATCTAATGAAAGCTTTCTTCTAGATTCATTTGAGTTCACATCAGCCAAATAAAATTCTGACAGTTTTTAGCTACATACACAGATCCTTTCTATAGGCATCAAAATGAGATGTGAATCTTCAGGCAATTATCCTTACCATCACAAGGCATATGTCACACATATATGTCCTTCCAATAACCTTAGAATTATAGTTTAGAGAAGACACCTGCTTTTCAAAATAATAGATTAGGTGAGAAAAATGCTATCAAAAGCCTCATTCAGCAAGTCTCCTATGTTTGTATTTAATTGCACATTTAAGGTTTTCATTCTATAAGAAAAAAGATTAAAAAAATAAAAATAGCAGTGAAAGCCAGGAGAATGGCATCATCTTTGTACTTGCATTACTTGGTGCAATACTTGCCTTCAGCTTCTATTAGCATGTGAACCTCTTTGGTATCCTGGTGATGATAGAGAAATGTGTGAGACTTGTGGAACAGACTAGTGAGGAATCTCAAAAGCATGAATGACTTGTACTTATTTCTCCTAGCTGCCAATTATCCCCATCTCTTTACCATTAGTTCTATAACAACTATATTTACACTGGAAATAGCTTTATACACTAAATAATAAAAAAAAAAAAAAAAAATAGTCACATTTTAAAAATTGTTGAAAGAGTAAAACATACTCCTGTGAACAGCAAAATAAATGAAGATGTGTTACTCATGGTCCTGCAACATTAGAATAGATTCTTTCTAATAAAGTAATAACTCTAATGCCCTTCTTGCATGTGGAGTGTAGTTGATTTCTGTGTGCAACATCTAATGGCCAACAGATATACACTGAGCTTTTCCACTTGCGGGTCATTGATGATGTCTCTAAATTTTCATCAGAGCATTTGTTTTCACATAGTTTATATCATCACACAGTGTCTTTGGGATAACAACCTTTTGGTAAAGCATGAATAAAATTGCCTTAAGGACTAGATAACAATAGACTGAAATAATTACATGTATTCCATTGTTAAATAGAATTGTGTTAAATTCACTTTGACTGTAACAAGTCTTAGTGTTCATAGCTACTGACCTTCAAACAATCCTTTACTTGGCTGAATATTGATTTTAGAGAAAACTACCTTCAAAAAATCAAGGAAATAAGCACAATTTTAACATAACATCAAGATGGGAGACTTAAGTAGGGAAAAAAACCAAACCAACTTTCATATACTAATTGTCAGTATGGCTGCATCATAAATCAGGGTTCAGAAAAGGATGGTCAGTGCAGCTACAACTATATTATGTTTTCTCTAAGGCACAGTATCCACTGAATTGTTTCCGCTCTTTTATGTCCTCTGACCCCTTTAAATCCATTTGATCCTACTGCCCATCCAGCTGCATGAATGTTATTGTGACAAAACCTCAAAGCACATCGTTATAGAAGCTGGTTTACTCAGAAGAGATTTCTAATAGTCACAACACAATGTTGCAAAGAAATATAAAAGCAAGCATGCAGCAGTCCTTGACAATTTTCCAGAACATTTGCTATTGCACTCCATAATTGACAGGAAGGCTGCAGCCCAAAACCCACAAGTGATTAAAAATATAAAATGCACCAGAATCAAATGAGTAACATAAATTATTAGAAGATGTTAGTGAAGTCCTTACACCATGACAAAATCTGAAATGTGACTGCAAGTTAACTAAAGTGTTGTCAATTTTTCTGAATATTGAAAAATGTGCTTGCTATGAAAGAGGCTTAAAGAAGATGCATCATCAGAAGAATGATATTTTTTTTCATGTGAGGTGCAATTTTAGGCATAGGATTTGCATCTTCACAAACTAGTTATATCTTGCCATCTCACAGTCTAATTATTTTTTCTCTTAAGTAAGTAGTTATCTTTGTGCTACTCATACTGAGATGTCCTGCCAGTCCATACTACCTAATAAGCATTTCTTTTAAATTAGAGCAAAGCCAAATCTGAAGAATTCCTCTCTGGAAAGATAATTGTACTGTATAGAAAGAACTGGAGCAGAAAAAGGAGGATAAATAAAATGGCATGGCCTGATCTTTGTTTATGAGAACATTTTCCCATCAGCCGTCTATGGAAGTATCATTTCCATTTTACCTTAAAAATCAGACAACTCATATTACACATATTCTTCCTTGTCAGACCTTTCACTGATGCTTCATTCTGCAGACAGCTTAATAAAAGGTATTTCACCCTTAGCATGTTGCTAAAGTTGTGTGTCATTTTCGTTTCATTTTAGATTAAATTTGTTGAAGCAAGAGGCCCAGATACCTCTTAAGTAGCATCATTATTAGATTGTTAACTCCTTTCTTATCGCCTATCTTACAACACAGGTGTTGTGGTTTAAGCCATAAATCAGCCACGCAGTTTGTTCACTCACTTCCCCCTTTTTCTTCCCTCAGCTCCTGGAGGGATGGGAAGGAGAATCGAAAGAATGCAACTCCCACAGGTTGAGATAAGAACATTTTAATAACTAAG
>JANRGW010047837.1:0-15603 GCA_024733675.1 Psilopsiagon aymara
TCCAGAGGGACCTTGACATGCTTGTGAGGTGGGCTGATGCCAACCTGATGAAGTTTAACCATGCCAAGTTCAAGGTCTTGCACCTGGGTTGGAGCAATCCCAGGCACAGCTCCAGGTTGGGCAGAGAAGAGATTCAGAACAGCCCTGGGGAGAAGGATTTGGGGATGTTGGTAGTTGAGAAACTGAGCATGAGCTGGAAGTGTGTGCTTGCAGCCCAGAAAGCCAACCATATCCTGGGCTGCATCAAAAGGAGTGTGACCAGCAGGTTGAGGGAGGTGTTCCTGCCCCTCTACTCTGCTCTTGTGAGACCTCCCTTGGAGTATTGTGTCCAGTTCTGGTGTCCTCAATATAAAAAGGACATGGAACTGTTGGAACAAGTCCAGAGGAGGGCCACGAGGATGATCATGGGACTGCAGCACCTCCCTCATGAAGATAGGATGAGAGAGTTGGGCCTGTTCAGCCTGGAGAAGAGAAGAGTGTGTGGAGACCTCATAGCAGCCTTCCAGTATCTGAAGGGTCCTATAGGGATGCTGGGGAGGGAGTCTTCATTAGGGACTGTAGTAATAGGACATGGAGTAACGGGTTCAAACTTAAACAGGGGAAGTTTAGATTGGATATGAGGAAGAAATTCTTTACTGTAAGGGTGGTGAGGCACTGGAATTGGCTGCCCAGGGAAGTTGTGAATGCTCCATCCCTGGTGGTGTTCAAGGCCAGGTTGTACAGAGCCTTGGGTGGCATGGTTTAGTGTGAGGTGTCCCTGCCTATGGCAGGGCGGTTGGAACTAGGTGATCTTAAGGTCTTTTCCAATGCTAACTATTCTATGGTTCTATGTGACACATTTAATTTCAGATCAACTTCTGAAATCTTTATGGAAGCAAACTTCAGTCACTTCAAAGAACCCAAATATTCTTGTTAGAATGGTTGCAGGTATAATATCCTGAATTTCAGGCCAGTATTCCGTAAGTTTTAAAAGTGAATCATTGATTTCTAAAATGCAAATTCATATGAATTTGCCATAATGGCTTAAACATAGTGTGAATAAAGATGAATTTAGATTAAAAGTGAGGAAAGGGCTTTCTCTTGTATGGAGCTATCTAGGTAGACTTAAATGTTGCAAATATTTATTTTAGTAAGATAAAGAGTTCTGCCATCTTCACATTCTATCAGTAGATACTCTGACAGGTGAGCAGGCAAGAAGATTTTAGAGTAGAGTAGCTTTGCAATAATAAATGTTAAACCAGTTTTAGGAAACCTATGTACAAGAAACATTTCTATTTTCTAATCATAGACTGTGAATAATAATGTCATTGTGTCTTCATAATAAACCTCTTAACTGTGTATAAGATACTCAAAAACTTGCTGCCTGCAATCTGCAATACACAGATAATTTGGGGAGTAAATTCAGATAAATTTAAGAAAATCATAAACATGATTAAACAAGGCTGAAATGATTAGTCAGTTTCTTCCACAGAAGTCAAACCGGCGTTCAAGTAGGTAGTGTTAAGTACAACTGTCATCTCTGGAAAAGAGATTTACTGCTATTTTTCTTAGCTGATTTGAGAATAAATGGATTTGTATTATCACACTTCTATTACTCGTGACATAATGTGGAGCTGTCATGACTTCACCATCTGATTGCTTGCAGACAGTACCAACTAATCATCAGTTCTTTTCTTAGAGTTGTACAGGTCTCTTAAAAAGCGAAGAAAAAAACAAGTCTGGTTTTGAAACTCGTATTTTATTGTTATTTCTGTTGAGCTGTAACAGGTAGAATGCTCTGGCGTGCTAAATACAATGCCTTTCTGGCAGCAGAAAATGGAAAATCAGGGAGGAGGTTCTGTGTTGGCAGTCATCTGTCATATTTGTAAGGCTTTCAAAAGACATTAGCAAAAACCAGAGCTTGCCAATATGATATTAAACTTGTTAATATAATATATTGCACTGTAACAAGAATCTTTGAATAATGTTAGTTGTCATAGGAACATCTATCCACATTCAAATAAATGAAGTGCAATCCCTGGCAACTAAATGCTCACCTAGAAAAAAGTATAGTGAAGCTATCGCTGCTTGTCCATATTCATTCTTTATGGAATTTATATGTGTAATTTGTTTCTAATTTTGCACAGTAACTTTTTTTACAGCTTTATTTATAGTGGTCAGTTTTGCCAAGAAAAGCTAATTGCTGGAACACATGTCTATATGATGCATATATACTTTTCAACTGATTGTTACCATACAAATTAAAAAATGTGAGGACTTAGTGGTGGAATAATAACCAGCTATAAAAATGTGGTTGATACAGGTAGACAAATAATTTAATGAAGATACCTGAAGTGGCTTGCTTCCAAAGTTGAATGAAGCTGAAAGTTTGTTTCACCATGTTTCAACAAGGAGTAAAATTTCAAATTGAAAAGCATTTGGATTCTTCCTGTTATTCATGCTGGTCAAGTAAAGGAAAGAGCATCGATACTTGGGCAGGCAGGTAGCCACATGAATCCCTCAGTTTTAGGCTGTCAGGCTGCTTTTGTAGCCTTAACCAGATAACTTAATCTCTTCTTGTTTTTTCTCAATATAATTCCCACATGAGAGACAGATTAATATTCAAAGATGAAATGTGCCAAGTATTCTAACTGTGAACCAAATAATGATTGGGATATGGAGTAGTACGTAAATGGTGTGCAAATTGAACATTTACCAACAAATTATTTTTTCACATTTCAAACAATTCACCAAGTCATGGTGCATATTCTTTGTTGTTCGTCATTACTGCTCACAAATGTTTTATCTTCCTGTACAGGCATCTTGGCTTCAAGACCGAAGTAATTCCAGGTTCTAAATGCCCTTCTTTACATTATGGGCTTTGTTTCCCTCCTGGGTTCTCACACCCACATACTAAAACATAGCAATAAACGACGACAGGGCATGCATACATTCATGTTCAGCTCCTAAACTGGTTTATGTGTCATAATAACTATAATAATTACTGTATTGATTATGCAGCTGATGAATATAGCTGTTAAGAGCTCTTTATGCTTTAGGAAGGTGGCAAGCATATCTCTTTGGTTTAATTAGAAACAGACAGATCCATTTTCTCAGTAAAGGAGAGGAAATAGGTTGAGTGTAGACAGTAAATTTCTCAGTACCTTAAGGGAAGCTGCACTCCAAACAATCCAAATTGCTTCTTTCCCTTTTTAATGGACATGACTTGACATGAAATATACGTCACAAGGATGTGCATTTCACATGTTCATTATACATGATTAGCCAAGGGTGTATATTTGCCAATCCTCCTAGTTTAGCCCCTCTTGCTGCTGCCCATTTTGTTCTTGCCGAGGCAGTTGTACCCGATTTTGCTGTTGGCTGCACTTAACACCCTCTATGTGTGCAGCCCAACAGTCAGCTAGTGCTTCCCCTGTAATAGTGGAAATATTAATAGTGGGTTTATGTTCCAGGACAGTGCCTTTTTAGCTGAACGCCCTTCAGCAGATGAATCAACTGTCAGCAATACCTTGCCCTCTGATTTCACCAAATCAGATGCCACTTCAGATAGTGAACAGTCCAATGGCAATGAAATCCAGACAAGACCAGGAAATCCAGACTCTCAGACCAGTTTGCCACCTGAAGCTCCGCTCTCCTCAGAGACTGACGTCACTTCTTTGAGTGATGGACTGAATTTAGCAGATGCAAATCCAACCCTTCGTTTGATCACTGCACCAGAGTTAAGGCATGATTCTGTGGACTCTCTGGAATGGCTTTCAGCCTCCAGTTCTTTAGATGGTAAGTTAATGCTATTGACTGAAGCTTAAATTTGGATGCCAGTGTTTTCTGATACTCACCAAGGTATAGTTCACCAAATGACTTTTCAGAAAGGTCTAAAAAATTGCATGTCTTTTGCTGGTAGTTTTTCTTTCCTGCATGCACGTGTCCAAGAATAATATGCTAAGATAAAATGTTTGTAACAGCTAATAATGTTTATCCCTTCAGGAAGTGATACTCACATTATATTTAATTGCACAGAAATATTTTCTTATCTCTTCACTTGGCCCATAGAATATCTGAATGAAAAGTGGGAGAGGTCTCCAGGGGTCCTTCTGACTTTGGCACACAAAGGCTGGGATGTATCATAGAGTCAGAATAGTCAGGATTGGAAAGGCCCTTCAGATCATCTAGTTCCAATCCCCTTCCCTTGGGCAGGGTATCACGGAAACATGTTGAATACAGACGTGCAAACAGTAAAATGAATGTAATTTGACACTTTCTGTCACAATAATTGGAAATTATTTATAATATTTATCATATCTAATTGGAAATTTATTTTTATTTTCATGGTTTGAAGATACTAGTCTATCTGAAGACCTTTTGCCTTTGCATCCTCCTCACCTCGTGCCTGAAGAACCTCCATCTACAGATGATTATGCAGTTCCTCTGCTTTCTGCACCAACAGTGGCCTCTTCCTCAGTCAGAGAGACTGGTGTTAAAGAAACAGAATCTGCTGAGAAGGAAGAAATAACTCAGGGTAGTTCTACAGGCAGTAATAATTCAGACTCTGTGTTGCACGAGTCTGTGGAAGAAATTCCTTTTCCCTCAGAATACCACACTATGGAAGACAGAATGTATCTTGGAGACAGAGTTATATATGATGATGGATCTGGTTCAGCTTTCGATGGTTCAGGAAAAGAAATGGAATCAAGTATTTGGCCTTGGGAAGATGCAACACTGGAACCAGTTTTCTACCCTGGTGCTGAAAACTGGCTTGAAGATGACAATGAGTCTTTGCTAATTAGAACTGGTGATATTCCTGAAGGCATGATCTTGGACTATATTCTTAACTCTAAGAATAAATTAGAAAACAGTCCTTCCAAAGAGGAGAATGTAGGTATGGCCAATCTAAAAGAAGATTTCCTTGATGAATCTGAAATATTTGTCTTTCCAGAGACTACAACTCAGCAGGTACCTCTGTTACAGACGGAAGAGCCATCACAAGTGGAATCATCTACACAGGCACAAACATCATTGAGCAAGTACATTTCTTTTGTTACACCATCCTTGGTTTTGGAACCTTCAGTGGATCTTTCTTCTGTAGACATGCCAACTGGAGAGGCCCCTGTCTCACCGCACAATACTGGTCTCTCTGTGGAAGATATTCTCCTTGCATCTACAGGGACTGTCAGTATGGAGCAGTCTGGTATAGGTCAGAACATCATTTCTGAAGCAGTTGAACACCAAAATGAAGACAGGACAATGACAGAAGAACTACTTACAGTGGAGCACTCAGATATAACTGAAGCTGCTACAATAGGCCACTGGGACACAAGCTCCTCAAAAACTATTATGACTGCAACTTTTTCCATGGTAAACCGTGGTGCTTCCACAGTCAACCCTGATGTTTCCATGGAAGACACTGATACTTCCACGGAAGAGCAGAAAACCCTAGATTCATCACTGGCAGGCCAAGACACTACTGAGTCAGCAGTGAAGAAACCTGCTGATGTCTGGTCTACTGACAGAGCACTAGAAAACTCACTAGATCAGACAGTACATTCAGCAATGCCACCTATTACTCAAGTTGTGACTGCAGTTCCTTCTGTAATAGATCAGACCACTGTTCTAGAAGGCTTTGCTGAAGAGGGTGGCACAGACCACGATGCAGAGGTCCCCGTGGGCTTCAGCACTGTTATGAACTCTTATGTAACAGTGAGTGCAGTAAGCAGCACTGTTGAGCTTCCCTCTCATTTCCCTCCTGTGGGATCCATGGTGTCATCATCTGTGGCTACCTCAACAAAGCTGGGAGATGAAACTATGAGAGATCTGGATGTTTCAGTGGACCTGGATCATGTAAGTCCTGTCCACTTTTCGCCTGAGCTGACTGAGGAGGGAAGAAGCATGACCGAAAGTCATATGGAGCTAACAACTCAAGTTCAGTCCACAGAGATGGCCAGTGTGGCTTGGGCCACACGTGAAAATGGCTATAGTACTCCTGTCCCCTCAAGAGCTCTAGTAGTGTTTTTCAGTCTTCGAGTTACCAACATGATGTTCTCCGAGGACCTGTTCAATAAAAACTCCCCTGAATATAAAGCGTTGGAGCAGCGATTCTTGGAACTGGTAAGGGCCACTTCTTTTCAAAATGCCTGTTACCAGATAGAACAAAAATGTTGCTAAATAATAGTTTGTTGGCTGTCTTTTGCAGAGAGCAACTCAAGACTGGTGTTTAGAGATACTGTCTGTGTCCCTCTATCTGAAAATTCTGCCTGGAAATGGACAGTGGGCTAGGGTGTATGTCTTTTACTCAGTTGGTAGTTTCTCTAAAGTGTAACTTTTTAGTGCTGTGGGCTGGATATTCTGCTGTTGTTAATAAATGCAGCAGTGTAGCTGACATCACTATAACCCTCCTCTTACTTGCTTCTGGAGTCCTCTGTATTTAGTCTATAGGGAGAGAGAAGTAAATAAATTTGGACTGCGATGAGGTAACTTCCCGTAAAACATTCAACCCCTCCTAAATAAGAGGTAGTTATCACAAAATCATAGAATGGGTTGGAAGGGACCTTAAAGCTCACCTAGTTCCAACCCCCAGAGCTGAATGAAGTACTGCAGGTGGGGTTTCATGAGAGCAGAGTAGATGGGAGAATCACCTCCCTTGACCTGCTGGTCATGCTCCTTTTGGTGCAACCCAGGATATGGTTGGCTTTCTGGGCTGCGAGCTCACACTGCTGGGTCACAGTGAGCTTCTCTCCAACAGATACCTCCAAGTCCTTCTCCACAGGGTTGCTCTTAATCCATTCTCTGTTCAACCTGCAGCTGTGCCTGGGATTGCCCTGATCCAAGTGTAGGGCCTTGCACTTGGCCTTGTGGAACTTCATCAGATTTGCACTGGCCCATATCTCAAGTGTGACAGGTTCAGGGAACTAAGTTATTCCTAAATTGGCTGATGGTTAGCAAAGCTCCATGGGGGTAATACAGCTGCAATTGTCAAATTCTGACTAGGAAATTACCCTTTTCTGACTGAAATGAACCTTTTGTTGCAGGAGATGAAGGGAGCAAGGGGGAGAGAGGGGAGGGGAACTTGTGTGAAGCAAATACCCTGTGAAATGACAAGTGTGCCCAATGCTTTGACCAGGGGAGAGCACTCTGTATATCGTAAGAGCTGCATTTCTGAACTGTAGGTTTTTTAGAAGCTGCCTGCAAACTGGGATACTCTTAAGAACTGCCTAAAGTACTTGGACTTCAGGATTTATATAAAATAATTCAGGCTTCTGCTGCACCAATACAACTGGCTTGAGCAGAGATTCAAAGAGTGAGCTTTTCTGTTTTGTCCTCTGTGTTACAGCTGGTGCCCTACCTCCAGTCAAATCTGACGGGCTTCCAGAATCTGGAAATCCTCAACTTCAGAAATGGCAGCATTGTGGTGAACAGTAGAATGAAATTTGCCAAACCTGTGCCTCGGAATGTCACCAATGCTGTGTACATGATCCTGGAAGACTTTTGCAACACTGCGTATCACACCATGAATCTGGCCATTGATAAATACTCCCTGGATGTGGAATCAGGTAAGGATAGAAGGGAAATGCATTTTAGTGAGAGGGATTTAGAGCAACTTCTGCTTTAAGGACTTAAAAGGATCCCAGCACTTCAGAAACAGCCCAATTGCTTTTCACAGGCTGGGCTTTAGAAAGATAGAATTCAAACAGACGGACAGTCCCTGTTAATGGACTAAAGAGATAAAAATCAAAGTGGGACCCAGACTAAGCAAACCGTACAGGGCCCACATAGAAATATGGAGCCAAAGTTGGCTGAAGTAATACTCTGCATAGTGCTGCTGCACTTTCACTAGGGAGTGAGAAGGAAGGCTGCTCAGCAAGGACAGTGGTGTTCATCTGTCTTGTGCTTAGTTTCATGTGCAGTTTGACCTTACTCCATGTGGTTATTCCCACAGGTGGCTACCAGTTTAGCTGCCGGGTGGGCATCTGCACAGGCTCATTCTTGCTGCTGCCTCATTCTTGCGGCAAGGCCTTGGTTGCACTAAAAAGTTACAGGCCCTCTGGTTTCTGTCCTCTGATACAGAAAGGAAGTTCTTCCCCTTTCCAAGTTAGCCATGAGTCTACCATAAAGGCAACTCAGAAATATTTCCTGGTTTAATATTAAAGAATAATAGCTCACCTGTTGGCAACTGATAACTGTTCTTTTGAGGTAGCTCTTCAATAGAGATGGACTAATTAGCATGACAAATCTTCCAGTATGATCATTTAACTGTATGCCAGTCTCTTACACTTGGTCCAAGTGAGGTGTCTCAAATACTACAAGTTTGTGCTCCTTGCAGACAAAAAAGCAAACCCCGGCACAGGAGGCGACAGGTGCTCAAAGTCCCTTTGCCCTTTTCTTGTACATTGCCTAGGTTTTCTGTAACAAGATGTTATGCTTTAAGCTGTAAATCATGCAGTTTGCTCACCCACTCCCCCCTCTTTCTTCCCTCCCCACTCTGAGGGCGGGGGGAATGGGTAGAAGAATCGAAAGAATGTAACTCCCACAGGTCGGGATAGGAATAGTCCAGTAACTGAGGCATAACACAAACCACTGCTGCTACCACTAATAATAATAATGACCAGGGAAGTACAAGGGAAGAGGATACAACTGCTCACCACTCAACAACCAAGCTGTGAACTCCACTCTTCTGGGCTCATACCCCCAGTTTTTGCATCCTGGGCATGATGTGCTGTGGAGTACCTCCCTGGTCAGCCTGGGTCAGGTGTCTTGTCTCCTCCTCCTCCTGGCTTCTCCCCGTCCCTGGCAGAGCATGAGACTTGAAAAGTCCCTGGTCAAACCAAACACTCTAAGCCACAACTATAAACATCGGTGTGACCAGCGCCTTTCCCAGGCCGAAAGCTGAAAACACAGTGCTGCACCAGCTACCAAGGAGAAAAATAACTGCTACTGCTGAACCCATGACACAAGAAATACTGGAGATCAACTGTGTTTTACTCATTACAGTTCCAGCAGACAGAGAACATCTGAAATGCTGCACATTCCAGTAAGAAAAAAGAACACTGTATAATTGCATTTTCAATTGGCCTGGTGGGTGGTCTTAGCCATGACACAGACTTGCAATGTGCAGACAGAGGCATGCACCCTGGTGCTTGTTCACGTTAGCAGAACCTTCTGTTTTTCAAGGACACATGCCGGATTTTGGGGGAGTATTTTCACAAAGAGACCGTTACAGAAAACGGCAGCAGCCAGCCGGTGCTTTGCCTCAGTTAAGCTTCTCCTCTAGCATTAGTATTTTCCACTCTGTGTACTCCCAGGTGAACAAGCTGATCCCTGCAAGTTCCAGGCCTGCAATGAGTTCTCTGAATGCTTAGTAAATCGCTGGAGTGGGGAAGCCGAGTGCGTCTGCAATCCTGGCTACCTAAGCATTGATGGGCTGCCATGTAATAGCATTTGTGATCTGCAACCAAACTTCTGCCTGAATGATGGCAAGTGCGACATAAGCCCTGGTCAAGGGGCTATCTGCAGGTAGGTCATCCCACTGCTTGAAGACTGTGCTGCCTGTATGAAAAGCCCTTACTCTCTCCTCTCTTGTAACATTCTGTAGGATTTGTGCAAAATACCCTAAGATTATGTGTAGTAAGTGAGATTATATGGATTATCATTCATGTTATGCTGCTGAGTGGAGGTCCCACTTAATAGTGGGATATATAAATTTTATATATTATATATATGTTATATATATTCATATGTATATATGTATATATCAGAAGTGAGATGTTAACGCATTTCTTTAATAGAAAATAAACATCAGGAAATAAAAACAACTAGGAAAAAGAGTAGTAATGGAATATACTATAACAGTAGTAACGGAATATACTCAGCTATTCAAATCACTTTCATTGACCTCTGGGGACAGAATTAATCTCCAGAGGTTTTCTCAAGTAACAAACTGTCAAAACATATGAGAGTTAATTCCACCACAAATCTTACTTCATATCTGAAAGGCACATTCATGCAACATAAATATATTAAAAATAGTGTTCTTGGTTAAGAAAAAGTCTTAGTTCAATGGCCATTTAGGAAAAAAAATCAGTGTGATTCGTAAGAAGACTGCAGGCTCCTGGTTCAAATTTTTGCATTTAAAAAGATATAGATGCATTTAAACAGGATCTCTGTGTTTTACAGGTAACGGAAAAGACTTAGTACAAAATACAGAAAAACTGATGCTCCCTCTGACATTGCACTTAATTTTTTCCTTTTCAAGCAGTATTAACAGTCTGGTTTTAAAAACAAAATATACCTAGCAAAAAAAGATAAAAGACTTTCTGAAAAAAAAAAAAAATTACTACTAGTAGTTATTATTTATGTTCCTTCAAGTGATTTTAAATAAGTTTACCTAGAACACCTCTGAAGTCAATTTTGGAGTTCCAGCAGTTACCAGGAAAAATAAAAATGCTTTTAAAGCTACACAAATGGATGCTATCCCAGATGTATTATATATTGTGTAATGTTTGTACAGTAGTGTTAATGACAAGCAGGTATGTATCTGAACTCAAGCATAGTCCAGTCAGTATTCAGTAACAACTTTTTGAAAGTATTGCTTACTACTTTCAGAAACTATTTTTGAAACTTATATTAGAAGACTTAATTTAGTGATGTTTCTCATTAATAAAGTTAATTGCTTTGAATAGTGAGAACACCTTACAATTCCCTCAGTTTTTATAGAAAACATGCTGGAGAGAGACTCTTCATCAGGGACTGCATGAAGAGAGGACACAGGGTAATGGGTTTAAACTTAAACAGGGGAAGTTCAGGTTAGATATAAGGAAGAATTTCTTTACTGTTGTTGCATTAAAGGGGAGAAAATAACCCCCCTTGCCTTATTAGAGGGGCAGGGAACAGCTCCAATATGCAACTACCAGTCCGACCATGTTTGCTTACATTTCACCTCTACTGGTCCGAAACTTCAATCCTACTGCATTCACTTATATCAAACTTCTACTGGTCTGGAATTTCAATCCAACTGTGTTTGCTTATCTCTAACCTCTACTGGTCTGGAATTTCAATCCGACTGCGTTTGCTTATATTGAACCTCTACTGGTCCGGATACCAATCTGATTGTGTTCGCTTATATCGAACCTCTGCTGGTCCTGATTTAACAATAGTGCACCACACTGCCAGTCCAATCAGCTACAACTACCAATCTGACCACATTTGCTTATGTCGAACCTCTATTGGTCCGGATTTACCAATAGTGGCGATTGGCTACTGAAACAGTGCAGTTCATTGATTGAGTTTATTGAGGCAACAGATACAGGTTCTTATGGATTGCCGGTGATAAATACTGTCTGCAAAAGCACATGCGAATAATAGTTACATGGATATAAGCGCACGATAAAGTTAACAAAGCCTGGCTCTAAAATATAAAGGTAGTGGTAAAAAGTACCTCTATGGAGATTCTAAATTTTCCCAGGGAAGCAATGTATACAGTGTAAGCCTCACCCACAGGCATCCCTATAGTGATGAAAGAAGGGTCCAGCCCATTGACAGGTCCCAGGAGTCTGTTGATGTTATCTTCCACGATGGTATCTTCCCCAATATCCCCCTCTCTCTTGGGTTATTTAATACTATTTTTCACCTTTAAGGTGGAGCTTGAGTGACTCTAGTCCTTCATACCTTTATTATTATTGGTGCAAATCTCTCTTGCTTCACTTTTAAAGGTATATGACACCAAAAATTCAGAGCGCATGCTCAGAGAGGGGTGGTCTCTTTTTTTTGTGGGGGTTGCACTGGAGATGGGAGTGTATTTTAGCATGTAAATGCATTATAACAACATTAGAATGAAGCAAAGTTCGCACAGAGGACAGTATTATGTCAAAAGATGACAGGTCACCAACTGAGGGTAGCGTATGTGCAGTTTATCAGTTTCTTGTACCACCTGGTTCCTGTTTCTTGTCAATGTTAGGACAAATTATGTCCGCGAGATCTTCACCTGCCTCTATCATCCGTCTGTGTATGCATGGGAACCGCTGTGGAGTGCACACTCCAGGGGCGGCTGCATCCGGCTTTAAGAGGCCCTGAATGTCTGTTTTTCCCTTATGTGTGGACAATGCAATGCTGCATTTCAAATATAAGTTTAATTCCTAATTATTCCACAAGTGTGAGGGTGGTGAGGTACTGGAATGGGTTGCCCAAGGAAATTGTGAATGCTCCATCCCTGGCAGTGTTCACGGCTGAGTTGGACAGAGCCTTGGGTGACATGGTTTATTGTGAGGCAGGGAGTTGAAACTAGATAATCTTAAGATCCTTTCCAACCCTAACCAATCTGTGATTCTGTAACGGTAATTCTATAATTCTATATAATTCTATTCCATTATGTAATGGTAATTCTATAATTCTATTATAGAATCTATGATAGAATCTATTATAGAATCTATGATTCTGTAATAGATTATATTATAGAATAGATTATATTATAGAATCTATGATTCTATAATATGGTTTTAATGGTATATTTAAAGTCAGTACTAAGATTCTTATGTTCAAAACTAGAGGCAGATAGATACTGAATGCTGTCTTGGGCAACCATTATGAGGACACAAATATTGGATGCATACTTCTAGTAATTTGTTTCCTGTTTTTATTTAACTGACCAAACTAACCATCATGGAGCTCATGACACTATAAACATTCTGCTTGTTTAACACACCTTTCAGTTGTATTTAACTCCCAAGATAATTTAGACAAGTTGCTTTCTACCTTTACAGGGTTCCATACATCATGTGCAAGTCTCAGTCAAGGCCTAACTTTTTACTTCGGCTAAACGCCTTCTAGCTTTAACACATCACAAGATACTCTAAATTGCAAAAAAAAAAAACCCCACAGCCTTCTTCTATCACAAATGCATTATCCTTTTTATTATTTTAGCTGTCTTCACTCAGTCAAATAGTTAGAGTTTTCCAGCTTGGAGAATGCTCCCATGAGACCTTAGAGCAGCCTTCCAATACCTAAAGGGGGCTTAGAAGAAAGGTGGGGACAAACCTTTTAGCAGGGCTTGTTTCAATAGGAGAAGGGGTAGTGGTTCTAAATCAAAAAAGGGTAGGTTCAGACTAGCTATAAAGAAGGATTTTTTTACAAGGGTGATGAAACACTCTGTCAGGTTGCCCAAAAGGAGTAGATGCCCAATCCCTGGCTATATTCAAGGCAGCCTGACCCAGTTGAAGATGGCCTTGCCTGTTGCAGGGGGGCTGGCCTAGATAACATTCAAAGGTCCCCTCCAACCTAAACTATTCTATAATTCTATACCAAAAAGGCTGTTCACAATAATAAAAGTGTGTTGGTACTTTAACACACAGAGGTATTTACTGAGGTGCCTTAACTGAGGGCACATCATACAGGAAGTTAAATACATTTACATTAACCAAAGATTTTGCTGGTATTTAATTTCCCCGAGTTTCCTTGTTGCAGGTGTCGTGTGGGAGAGAACTGGTGGTACAGAGGGGAACACTGTGAAGAATATGTGTCAGAGCCACTAGTTGTGGGTATTGCAATTGCTTCTGTAGCAGGATTCCTTCTTGTTGCATCAGCTGTCATCTTCTTCTTGGCCAGGACCCTTCGAGACCAGTATACAAAGAGTGACACTGAGGACTCACAGGGGTAAGTGACACTATCTAATATTTTGAAACACATCTGCTATAATGATAGGATGTACAGGTGCTTCCATATGCCAGGCTTCCTTAATCTGCCTGCTGCCCTTCGAGGCTGCCCTTCGAAAATCACAGTTTGTTTCTTGCTCCCCCAGGCAGGGTGACAGTCTCTCATCCGTTGAGAACGCAGTTAAATACAACCCCATGTATGAAAGTGACACGACTGGCTACAGCCATTACTACCGGAGATACCCACAACTAACATCCTACAGCTCCACCAGTGCAGAGACATCCACAGACTACAGCAGTGAAGAGATCAGGCACATTTATGAAAACAGTGAGCTTACTAAGGAGGTAAATTACTTTGTTTTCACAGTGGCATGGAAAAGATCATGTAAACAATAAGCTTATTTCACACTTGTAACCCAAGAGGTGGGCCCACTTTTTCCCAATGTCTATGCTCTGGAGAAACAGGCTGGAACTATGGCTATTGCAAATACTAAAGGGAAGAGAGAAAGAATTCCCTTCCCCATTTGCTATTAGGTACCAAGAAGGAAATGGGCGTGTTCTGAAGTGTAATGAATTTCACATGATGAGGGAGCTGACTTCTTAAATGACTTCATGAGAGCTGGGGAGGTTTGTGCCAACTACCTTATGTAAGACTAACTATACAGTGAGAACCTGGTGCATCCAGGAATTTCTACAGTTTTGTTGTTTGACTGTTTTATTGTATTTAAAGTATACATATTTCTATAAACTGCAAGTTAGATCACCTCCTCTCCTTTCTTCCTGTGTACACAGTATCCAAGGTTTATGCTAAAGTAGATTTGCTGAAGAGAAGGAATTTTTACGTCTAAGTACTAACCACAGATCCTTAAGCAACTGCAAGAGGTGTGAATCCAGTCTGTAGGGCTTGTACGCAAAGGATCTATGAAAGACAAATGGTTTGTAACAGCCTACTGGTATGTCTCACACTGTCCAAGCTCTGGTTTTGATTTAAAAGTATTTATTACTGGATTCCAAGTGCTTCATTTAAAAATGAAAACAGCATAAAGTCAAATTTTATTATTGGTTGTGCTCCTTTTCAAACTCTACTCCTTGAAGCAGCAAAGCATGGGAATTTTATTTTCCAAACCCCATAAATCAGTTATTTCAGTAATATTCTGATTTCTGCTATCTACTTACAGTGTGTTTCTTGTATTCTAGGAAATTCAGGACAGAATTCGAATTATAGAGCTCTATGCTAAAGACCGTCAGTTTGCAGAGTTTGTCAGGCAGCATCAGATGTGAGTGAAATGTCTTACTTGGATAACTAACTCCTTTGCTATCTTTTTATGTGCCCTTCACTACATTCCTGGATTTTTTCATATCAAAGGTCTAGAAATGCTGGAACATTAGAGATTAAATTTCAACATTATTTCTGAAGAAAATCAATCCTTTGAATGTACTTAAAATAATCAGTGTCAAAAATAGATAACCCCAGAAGGTATGTTAAAAGCATTGGAGAGGAATCCCAGAATTATGGGGTGTCAGAGAAGCACTGACATTAATGTAGGTCCTTGAAAGCACAGATTGAACCTTCTTAACTCTTGTAGTGTACTTACTACTGCATAGTGCTCTATTTAAAATAGAAATTTTAGAAGTGTGTTTATCTTCAGTTCTCAAGACTTGGCAACTAACTATAACCTGACAAACCACTAGTACAGCCCTGTCTGGTATAGTGGCACTTACCAGAGCATAAAGCTTACAGTTCCAAACAGTTACCCAAGCTGAGTTGTGTGCTTTGGTGAGAGCCAATCATGGGAAAGGCCATCAAGGAATGAATTAGTAGCATACATGTTCTTATGAACTCTGCTCTCCCTGTAGCAAGCAGCAAATTACAGCTAACAGGCAGTCTGAAAGCTTGTGAGACCTCACTTGGAGTATTGTGTGCAGTTCTGGTGTCCTCAACATAAAAAGGACATGGAACTGTTGGAAC
>JANRGW010047839.1:0-18675 GCA_024733675.1 Psilopsiagon aymara
GAAGCTGTGGCTGCCCCATCCCTGGCAGTGTTCAAGGCCAGGTTGGACACAGGGGCTTGGAGCAAGCTGGTCTGGTGGAAGGTGTCCCTGCCCATGGCAGGGGCTTGGAATTGGATGAGCTTCAGGTCCGTTCCATCCCAAACCATTCTGGGATTCTATGATTCTGTGATTGCTGAGACAATGGGTAATTTTAGGCATTTGAGCTAGTGGTGATAGGAAGCAAGCCCTGGATCTACACTGAATTGGTCTGAAAACCCCCTTGAACTAAATGCCAACCAAGAAAAATAAAAAGGATAGAGGAAACTGAGCTTCCTAGAATAGGTTTTGGGGTGTTGTTTTGAAGAGCTCACATGTATTGTTGCATTTTCAGAGACCCAGCAAGGAGGTAAGAAAGAGAAATGTGTTGCTTTACTAACTCATAACCCGTGTCAGCTAGAAGGCATTTCATGCTTTTACGAGGATGGATGCGGCAAGTCTCCAAGAAATGGGTGAAAATTATGTAGAAAACCCTTTCCCGATTAGCTAGAACATCACAGTAATGTAATAGGAAGGAATGGCAATCACAGGAAGATGAAGTTACTGACAAAAATCTGTTCTATGTTATTCATATTATTCCTGATCTAAAAATGTGGATAAACAGTAAAAGGCCAAAAATTGGTGATGATTAAAAATATTGAGGAAAACCTGAACTCAACTCAACCCTTAGGAAATGCAGATGCTCTTGGGATGCTGAGCAGCTGAACCACTTTTCTCAGGTTGTTTTCTAATCTTAATAAATGAAGAGTCAAGAAACTAGTGTAAATTATATACATGCCAGGACTAGCAGGAAATAGCTATTCCCATATGGGGGGGAAGCATTTTGAGTGTCATCATGACTAGCTCTCTGACAATGTCACCTTGAAGTGATGACAGAATCAGCTAGAACACTAGGAGTTGGCAGGAAGGGAACAGAAACCCAAGTATCCTGCCACAGAGGATTCATGCCCTGTCTCCTGTGTGAAACTCTGGAAACATCGTGATTTAAAAATCCTAAGGATTTTAAGAGAAAAAGAGAGAGGTAGATCATAAGGATGCTATGGAACGACTTATACATGATGGAGTGCTTGAGAGGCTTCCTAGGCTGGAAGAGAGTGGTTGTTGGGGAAAGATGATCATTAAAAGCAGTGAGGGTGAATAAAGAAGGGTGGAGAAAGTGAGGAAGGAGCAATCTATGAATTGTTTCTCACTAAACAAGAGCTGTGATCACTCTCTTTAATTATCAGATAGCTGATTTAAACAAGCAAAAGGAAGTGCAATGGAGTCATGTGCCTCATTGCCACAGGGTGTTGTCCTGCACAAATGCCTAAGCAGGTTCAGAAAAGGATTAGGCAAATCAGGGGAGGATGGGTTCATGAGTGCCTATTAAACATGGTGGTGCAGGTGCAAACTCTCAGTTCAGGAAGTCCCTTCCGTTGCTGGTAGCTGGATATAAGGGAAAGAATGACTCTGTACATATATTTCCTTATATCTATTATTATTATAGATACTTATATGCATTAATGAGATTATGAAATATATTTTTCCTCATTCGATAACATAAGAAGTGACTTGTCGGCCTGGTACAAATGGCACAGCACATCACGAGTGAAAGAGGAGGGTGCTGGGTGATGAGGTGGGTTCTGCACAGTGTGCCAGGAGAACCGGTGCTCATGACAAGGGTGCCTACATGCCTCTCTGGCTTTACAAGTGGAGGGGATGATGGAAAGTACTATAAAGCTACGTACTCTTTATTTGCTACAGATCATCTGTCTTAGTCCCAGAGGTGATTGAAAACACATTTTGACAACAGGAAATGAATGGCCACAGTTAATTTGGTAGATGGGGATCTGCATGTGTACAACAGTTGATCAGAGGTCGTGTTCCTGCTGATAGTGTGGCTGCTTTCTATATTGGTGTCAAAAAGAGAAACCAGCAGCTCCTATGCCAATGAGAGAGCTGTCTGTTATGAATGTCAGCACTTTGTAAACTACTTCGCTATACTCCCTGTCTCTTTTCTTTACCTCTTCACCTCTGCTTTAATAAGTATTTTAGATGGAGAGATATTCTCTGCAAGACCTGAATGTGCTGTGGAGATGTACTATAATGTGTGCAAGAACAGAGCCTCCTTTGCCACCTGCTCTGGTTTCCGCTCACAAGAAATCTGATGGTAAAAATATGTAGGATAGACTGAGCAAAATCGGGTTAAAAAGTGAATGTGCTCCAATTCAGACATAAAAGCTGATATTAAAAACAAACCACCAAAACACTTGAAAATAAATGTGTGTGAGTAGACTCCGACTTTTGGAGTTTAACGTTAATGAATTGTGCTCAGGTTCTGCAGCATTGAAGTGTTTTCATCCTCTTTTTTGGTGACTTCTGATTTTTGTCCAAAAGTAGAAGCTTAGGAAATCCCTCAAGAAAGGAAGTTCTGAAGATTTCCAGCTCAGTTTGGGACTCTGGAGATTCAGATAGTTTGGGTAAACCTGTGAACTTTTGGATGTTTATCTGAACTGAACCTGAACTCTAAATCTTCCAGGGTTCACCCAGCTAAGTCAAAGGGAGGAAGACCTATAATGATAATTTTAATGTTCTTTTCTCATTCAGCCATGGCTATGACCCTTCCCAGCCTCCTGAGAGTTTCTATGTGCTGCATTCAACGAAAAGCAAGCTAAATAGTGTGTGTCACTTATGCACAATTAACCATTGTACGCACCATTACAGTTTCAGCTGCTGTACATCCCAGTTGCTAGTTGTTGTCTTTGTAGGAGGATTTAGCTGGGAAACAGATGACTTTTTCCAACCTAATCTTGTCTCTAATGATATCTTTCATGTCAGATGAAGGTAACTTACAAAAAAACCCCACTAGAAACAAAGTTACTGAGCTATGGTAAGCAAAGCAATTGAAAGAAAGTAAGTTCATTAAATAAACACATACATGAATACTTAGGGGTTTTTGGACAAGTTTTGAGAAGTGACTGTTCTAACTTCTTCTTCGTCTGACCTTATAATTGCAGCATCTGAGTTCTTGGTGTTTATCTATGGAGACTTGTGGGAAGCAGAGGAGAGAGCAGTTTATAATCCCTATTCTATAGAAAAGCATTTTCTGTAGTACCAAAGACAACATCATAGCCTTCTTGATGTCAAAGGCAAGGCACTAGATGATTTTTCTTTCTGCAAGACTTTACTAGTAGAAGTTAATGTAAGAAGCCCACAGCAGAGTGAGGATCTACTTTGTCAGACTATCCACACCTACCCCTTCATCCACCGCAGTTATCACTGCACCAGATTTTTCCTTGTGGTAAATGTGAGGAAGCCACTGTATGTTCCCTGAGAGTTCTCAGCTTGAAAACATCCAGAAGTGGTACCCTTGCCTGGCTCTCACATCTTCATCCTTTCAAGACTCTCTCACGGATGACAGTGCTTTTACAAACATTAGCAAATAGGTGCCGTGAAAAAATAGGGTCGATTCCAGTGTCATAGAATGATAGAGCTCCAGACTGGTTTGGGTTGGAAAGGACCTGAAGGTCATCCAGTTCCAGCCCCCAACAGGAGAGAGGGCCAGGAAGACCTGGCTCACTTTCTGGTGGTGCCTGGAGTCACAGGGGGTAAATCTAAAGCTTCCTTCCCATGTGCCTTTCCCAAGTCATCCTTCTAAAGCTTATGAAATCACTATGTGTCACCACAGCAGCAATCATTTGTGCCTTGGGAGCTGCCTGCCACTGCAGGGGAAATTGGGAAGAGCTCATTTGATTTCCGAAGGAATTTAGAAACCATCCGCTCTCAGTTTGAGCTCCTGGGTTTTCTGCTGAGCTTGGCGTTCAGCAGGAGTGCGCTGCTCTCGTCAGCTTCTTTCCATGGGAGCAGCTGTGTGTTGAGACCCCTGCAAAAGCTTAAGGACTGCTGTTAGGGCCTTCAGTCACACAGAATGTCTGCTGCAGAGCTTAAGCTGGGCTTGTTCACAGAGTTTTGACAGGACTTGCGAGCGAATTGCAATTAATTTATCCTTTTGAACAGGAACTAAGTGGGATTCAGTATTTCTGTGGGATTTCCAGGTTTCTGGAATTTGGCTCGCTTTCTGTTTTCTTCTGTGTGTGGATCCATGCAGGCATGAAATTCATAGGAATGAAGCTAGGAAAACTGTAGCTTGAAGAATGGTTTTCATCAGTCCTTGTGAATGGACTCTTCCAGTCTGATATATTGTACACCTCACTTGACATTGCACTCAGTCTCTAAAAATACCACCTTCTATAGAGCATGCTTGAATACCAACACTGTCTAAACCCACTCAGATTATATGCATCCTATTGGAAAAGGCTTATTTCCTCCTACTGAATGCAGTGGAGCACTAAGTGGGAGAAATACATTAATGACCAAATCCTCTGGAGGTAATGGCTTAGGAGAAATGTCCATGCTGGTAGGATGCAGGAATACCTCCTTGATATACTTAACCTTGTATGTGCAACTGTGTTTACAGAGGAAATCAAAGATTAGCTGCTGTACACAAGGCCCAAGGAGATCTGAATGAGAGGAATTATACTTACTTGAAGGATATAGCACAGTGAACATTTTATGATCAAAGATTTCTTTGGGAGCTTTCTCACAGATCAAACTCTTAACCTTAGCTTGAGATGCAGGTATAAAACTGATTAAAATGTTCACTGTCTGAAACCTTTTTAGTTCAGTTGTGCATCGTTCCCTCTGCTCTTTTCCTAATATCGATAAGATGTATTTTGCCATCCAAAGAAAGGTTATTACTTACTGCAGAATCCACAGCGCTGGCTGCAAGTTTACGAAATGGAATACTTAGGATGCGAGTCTTGGAATAGCTTTTATTCTGGAAGTGTTTTACAGAGAAGTCCCACTGAAAGCAGGTCACATCTGCATTAAGATTCTAGCACTGATGTAGTTTTATCTCAGAGAGAGAGAGAAAAGCCAGGCAATAAAATGGGATTATCAGTGGAAATGAAAACATTCAAAGGAGTCAAGCATAAGAATAAACAGTCTCTCTCACACGCCCCCAGAAGAGGATCTTTCCGCTGGGGCTTCAGATAAGGAAACATTTCCACTAGAGGGGCAATTAGGAGAAATAGTTGGGTCAGTTGAACTCTGGGTCAGTTGACCCTGGACCTTATTGTGGCTTAGGCCTGATTTTGCCCTGAGCAAGAACAGAGCAGGGAATGTGACTGTACATGACCTTTGTGAGGCCCCAAATCATCCCTTTTTGAGTCCAAATGCAACGGGTTGAAATGCTGACTCTTAGTATTGCCAAAGAGAGGGACAGTTAAGATGCAGATCCAGATGGGATCTACCCAGTGTGGTTTGGATCCCCTTTATCCCTAGGGCACTGTAGCATGCTATCACACTTTTGCTTTCCCTTGTTGCACTTATTCATTTGTGAGTCATGGAATTGTCAGCTCACAGCCTGGTTTCTTCTGTCCTGATGAAGTCTCAGAATAGTGATTAATGTCTTATGTTGTGCCATGAGTTGCCATGGGAATGAACTTGAGGTTGCAAACCTAATGAAGTATCCTATCTTGTGGAACAAAGGAGCAGGAATTGGTGTTGCTGTGGGCAAGAAGCCTTATGTGAAAGTCTGTTGTCCAAGATCAGTTTAGGTCAGCCTGGCTGTCCTAGTACTCCTTATCTAGTGTTTGGAACATCAGGAAATCTTATTAGAACTTGTTCTAATTATGAATTATTCATTACTTGAATATGGAGCTTAGAGCCTAATTTCCTATGTACTTATTAAAATAATGGCCTTGAAATTCTTGTTGTTTCCTGACTGAAAGTTTCCTACTTGTAGAAAAGGCTGGAAAATAAGAATATTATATAAAAGCATATATATTTTATTTTTGCTTTTAGATTGTATCTAAAAGCAAAAAATAGATGGGGCAAAAAACTCAAGAACCTCTTTGTTGCGTGTGCTTTCTAGCGGGTGCACTGAGAAGAGTGTAAAACCAGAGCAATAGTAGTGATACAGCTGGCAGTCTGCCGTGC
The DNA here is from genome assembly GCA_024733675.1 of Psilopsiagon aymara. Lineage (NCBI taxonomy): Eukaryota > Metazoa > Chordata > Aves > Psittaciformes > Psittacidae > Psilopsiagon > Psilopsiagon aymara. The sequence continues at coordinate 6,016 of JANRGW010047839.1, forward strand.
AGGGACTTCCCAGGGCAGCGCTTGTATCTTGACCTTTCTGTTCTATAGCCAGTGGCTCTCACATCCTTCACCTCTAATATCCTTCAAGATGATACAGGATTTCTCAGGTTGGAAGGAACATCCTGCTCTGCACAAACTTCTTAGAGAGGGTGGTGCAATCTCGGCACAGCGAGTGTTACGCTTTCCCAGGCAGTGATGCTGCCAAGTGTGTAGGAAGCTGGATTCTTCCTGTGTGAGTAGTTCCCATAATTTGCACCTTAATTTGCACTATGCTAAGGGAAAATCACTTCCTGTCCTGGGGTGGGCTTTTTTTTTGTCTTTGGGTATGTGAAAAAGCTGCAAAACTCTATGGATAGTGCTGTCCTTTTCCACAACTCTGGTCCATGCGGCGTGCAGGATTGTGCTGGGAATTTTCCCCTCTCATGTTTGAGTCCTGCCTACAATTTATAGGAGAAGGATGGAAATCCTGACATTTGGAACACAGCAGTGCCTATTGCTTATTTCCCAGTGGAACTTTTGACTTAAAAGATTTAGATGCTTTTCTTTATTAAATGGAGTGAATACCTCAGTGTTTTCAACTTAAAGCCCATCAACATATCTCCATATTTTGTCAAGGGGCCCGGCTGCCAATTCCCAGTGGACGTGCTGTTAGCAGTGGTGGTAATCCAGCATGGTGGTCTGAGTATAAAGGATAGGAGCCAGGCATTTGCATTCAGGCTCCAGTTTTCTCACTTGTATCTGGCTACAGGCACTAAACCCAAAACTTAAAAAGTAGCCTCTGGTTTGTGATAATGAAGATGGTCCCCTCAGAATAAGGACTCTTCCTCCTCCCTACTGTTGAAAATGCTGTCTGTTACCTTTGCACTTCTCTTTCTTGGTATGTCAGCTCTCAATGATGCTGTAATTCTGAAGCCAGGCTTGGCTGTTTGGTAAATGTTTGCAGTACAATGGTTAAACCTAAGAAAGTAAATGTGTGGATGATTGTTAATGTTGGTCTGTAATTGCAGACTGTGACCAGGGTAGGAAAAGTCTGACGAAACTGGATTATTTATTTGAGGCTTTAGTTTCTGCCACTAAATCTCCATTATCTCCCTGTCTCTTTCTCTTCCCCTCTTATGCACACATGTCCCCAAGCCTCATAGTCTCTGCTCTGGCTCCCAGCTCATCCCCGCTGTCACCACAGTGGCATTTGGCAGTCTCTGAGGTGAGAGAGGGAGCTGAAAGTGTGCTCTGTGGTGTCCTGCAGCTCTGTCCTGATCCAAAACACATTTCCCACCTCCAGGATGCTTTTCCATGTCTCCCCTTTCTGAGCATTCCCTCTTCCCCTGCGCCCACAGGACTGCGCTCCCTTCCCTTGAAGAGAAGTTTTATATCCAGATTACTAATTTTAACCCGATTATTGTTTGTGAAAGCAATAATTGGAAGGAGTCACTTACTGGTTAACAGCTTTAGTGGTAAATCAGTTCCAGCAGCTTGCTGTGCTGCTGCTAGCAGGAATCCACGTGCTTCTCAGCTAGAAGCTCTCATCTCGCTCCTCCCTACCTCCCCCTCTCCCTGAGATCCTTTGCTGGGTCCATATGGAGCTGGGGATGTAAGCGCTTCAGAGGAGTGGTTCAATATACAGTTATGATCCTGATTTTTGGCATCAGCTTTTTATGGCGAGATGTTGCCTGGCTGGAGGCATGAGTGGGAGCCGGGAGGGTTCTGGGCCATGTGTGAAAGGAGGAGGCAGCAGAAGCAGAGATAATAGAAGAACTTGTCTTTAGAGCATGAAAAGGGGCTTGGGAGCAATACTCTTGGCTCCTCATCTCTTGCTAATCGATATCTGTTGCTTGCTGTGTGGTTTAAAGCATGGACCATCACAGTTTTGCTGGGAGGAAGGGTCAGGATTTCAACCACAATAAAAGTCTTAGCTCAGGCTTGCAATGTGAAGTGTTTTTGTCTGGCACAAAAAAGGGTACCTAAAGTATAAAGTTCAGATCTCTGTTTCAAAGTAGGCCCTATTCAAGGTGCTGGTGCTCATTACCTCTGTTGTGTTGAGTTTGATTTCCATGTAGGTCTAAAAATGCAATGAAAATGTAAACAGATGGGTTTCTATGATAATACGGAATAAGCTCTTGTTATACAGCAATTTGGTTTGTATTTTATATTAGGCAGAAGCTGACACTTATAGGTAAGGTCAGTAAATGCAACCATATTTCCAAACAAACCCAGTAATGATTGTACAAGATTGTGTGAGATCATTAGTAAAAGGCAAAGATGCAGAGTAATAGAGTTAGTAATTATGAAACCTGGGCACGCAAAGTTAAACCTAAGCTCACAAAGGAGTGAAGAGATGTCAGGAACAGATATGCTCAGGTTTAGGCTCTGTCCTGAATGATCTTGTGCAGTAGCCTCGTAATACCAGACATTATTGCCATGTACACGTGCCACACGCAGCTCTCCCCAGCAAAGCCCTGATGTACCATGGATGATGGAAAAAACAGAATAACAGAGATTCCCTGGGGCACAAAGGGAGAAAACGATCAGACTGACTTCACACAGAGCCAGGCCTGATCCACCTGAAATTATTACCTCTAGTCCAACACCAGCCTTGCTAAATGTAATCTGGTCATTATGTGGGTCTCTCTCTACCATGTTCCCTTGTGCTGTGGGTCATGCTGGGCTTATAAAAGAGATGAGAAGAGCTAGAGCAGCCTTGTGAGCACCTGAAGTAAGAGCATAGGTATGCTCTGAGAAGGTGGCTGAGGGCTGGGTTTGCTGGGCTGCAGCAGTTGGATATAGGCTCCTGCTGGGCAACAATGGAGATCAGAAGTTCTCAGCGAGGTTCTGGGTGTTGTAGGGGGTTTCTGTCTTATCATCAGGTGCTTTTTCCTCCTCACAGACTGTGCAGGGAGCTGAGGTGCCTATAAATGAGGGTTAGAGGTCCCACCTAGAAGTCAGGATGGACACTCTGCATGATCTCTCTGCGTGATACTGTGCTTGCCTCTAAGAGAAACCTATGTGGTCTGTTAAAGTTCAGATGAGCCTTTGGCCTCTGTGGAAGTAGCTAGGGAACAAATGAGTGTACAGAGTCCTTCTGAAAGAGGAAAGGATGAGAGTTTTCCATGGAGACATATTAAAGTCAATCCAAAGTGAACTGATGACTTTACAACCCTCAAGCAAAGCACTCCATATCATTTGTTTTGTGCAATAGGATCACATATGAAATATGAAGATGTGTACATAACCTTCTTTCAAACTGCTGTGATTTATTGTTGCTAGAACCACGAGGGAATCAAGAGGAGTTTGTGAAGACATCAGTATTATATGGGATTACAAAATGATGCTAGATCTGACCAATTCTTTCTGAAATCCTCTAACCACAAGAAATCTGCTGCTTTACTCAGAAGCGGAGTGGATGTCTCATCCACTCTGATTCCAAAATGTTTCAGCTTTTAAATGAGGTTCAGGAAGGTGATGTTTGCCTTTTTTTAGCGTTAGTTCCATGCAGTCGTACATGTTCCATGCCATTTCATCTATGTTCCATGCAATCATCTGCACGCACCAAGGTTTTGTTGTGATGATAGCTTTCAACTGCTAAGAATTCGAATGATGCTGGCGGTTTTGTTTGAGGGTTTTTTTTCCCCACGTTTTGCAGATTATTCAGCAGCCTTTAGTCGCCTTGCTCTGCTAAACATGTTGTAAAAAAAGCTAAACTTGTGTTCCATGGCTGAGCTGAAAATGAGACAGCACAGCCTTTAAATCATGGTGCAATTACTTATGTTTGGAAAGGTACCATAGCATGACTTCACGTTTCTCTTGCCTATGGGTACTTCCTGCAGTATAGCAGTAAGTCTGTCTGATGTTTCTTTCTCCTTTTCTCTGTGTGCATTTGTGTACACTGGTGCATCAAGTAGCATGCCTGAAACCTTGAGATCTGTCAGTACGGATCGTGTTAATTGTACATGCATCTCAGCTTGAGGGAGGTCTGACTCACCATTACTTTGTGGTTGTGTATGACAGACAGGGATGTCTTTTTCTAAGAAAAGAAAATATTAATTAGAAAAACATTGTACTCAGACAAGATTAATAATTTTAGTCAAAATTTCCAATGTTATGGTGAAAAACTAGATCCTCTAATGCTTATTTTGTTATAACTGCTGTCATTTTCATCCAAACCTCTGCGCTTGTTTCAGTTTTATTTCCAGATGAAAGTTTTTGCCTTGGGGCCTTAGCTTGAAAGTGATTTTTTTCCTTTAGGTCTGCCCTTCTATAGGGATGCGATCGGCTCAGGAGGCACTTGGTTCAAGGGTCAGGATTTTGGGGCTGTTAAATTCAGGATTATCTTAATCTGTCAACCACCGGTGTAAGCAGAGCTACAAAGCCAAAGAGTATAGTGCTGTATTAGCCATGTTTTATTATGTCTGTAAGTTTATAAGAAAACTATGATCTAATGTGCTTGGATGTTTCTAGTGTGTTAAAATACACACAACAAACACCCATTAACGAGTTTTAAAACTGTGATGCTTATTCAGTCCACTCCGTGCTCTTGAACACGAGCCAACATTAATTCCAGCTCAGTTTATCCTAATAAGTAACTAAGACCCCATTTCATAAACATGCAGTTCTAGCTTGTTATTTCTGGCACTGCCATTAAGCAAAAGTCTCTCCCCTCAGTACAACAGAATTAAGAGATTAGGGATAAAGTGAAAATTGTGAATAATTCACAATTTCTTCCCTCCTTTTCTCCCCTCCAAAGACAGCTCTGAAGAGGCTCAATAACTGCAATAGTAACTGCTGTAACTCAATGAAGTTACAGACCTTTTCTTCTGTGGGTTATGCTCAGGAGTGTGACCTGCCAGTGCTGTGGGATTTGCTCGTATTAGTGGAGTCTGTAGGATAGGATGCAATGTCTGATACATTCTATTGTCATCACAGGTTGGCTAGGGACAAACACCAGTGACCGCACTAAAAGCTGCTACTTGAACTTAGTCATCCTGAACAGGGAGGGATCTTTAGCATCTAGCTCATGTGTGTTGTGCCAGTGTGTACTTCTTTTCAACACAGTCAAGATCTTGTGGCAAAGGAGAAACCTTGCAGCAAATTATCAGGAGGTGAGTTTGTGATGTGAAATCCAGTGAGGCTGGAGTTCAGATTAAAGCTGCAAAACTAAAACCGAAAGGTAGAAAACTGAGGTATTTCTCAAAACCAGGCATTTCTTACTCAACCATCTGTACCAGGCTGCTGAATATCTTACACGGCTGTTGAAGTCTTAGAGCTGTAAGTTCATAGGTGGTGGACTATCCTTTGATGTGTCTGTACAGTGCTCAGTCACTGGTGTCTTCGGCTGTCTGAGCTGTGCATTGCAGTGGTACAGAACAGTGTAAGAGGTGAGAATACACTGCCTTTCTCTTGCAGTGGGAATGCTTGCTTATATTTATAAAGTCCACGTTGCTAGCATACCAGGACAAGAAGAACCAGCCTCAAGCTGCACCAGGGCAGGGTTAGATGGAGCTGAGAAACAGTTCCTTCCCCAGAGGGTGCTCAGCATTGGAACTGCCCAGGGCAGGGCTGGAGTCACCGTCCCTGCGAGTGTTCACACACCATGGGGACGAAGGCTCAGTGCCATGGGTCAGTGGTGGCCTTGGCAGTGCTGGGGAATGGTTGGAGTGGATGAGCTTCAACGGCTTTTCCAGCCTGGTTGATTCTATGGCTCTGTGATCCTCTTTTACTGAGTTTCTGACCTTTCTTGCTGATGCTGCAGTGTTCATCTAACACTGTTGGACTGTTGCAGCATTGTGCCAGAATTAGGAAAAAAAGGCCAGTTACATTAAAACCTGGGATCCTAATGGCCTTACAGACCTGCTGCCTTGTGTACTCAGCATCAGTGGATGGCTGTGCTGTTCCCAGGTGGCTGCTGATGACGTTATTGTTCTGGGCTTTATTCTTCTTGTACAGTTGTTTTGACGGAAGCACGTAGGCAGAATGCTGTGAGCACAGCTGTGTGAGGAACCAAACCAGAAGAGGCCAAGCCCGTTTGTGAGAGCAATCAGGTGTATTGCCATCGAGGTTTGGGTCAGTAGAAGGACACCGAGTGGTTTGGCTTTCTTAAGAAGCAGACTAAGGCTTTTAGTTTCTGTGTTGAATAGGACAATATGTGCAACCCACAGAGACCGGAGTCTCTCCTGGTCTATCTAGCAGAATGAGGGAATTCTTTGTGAAGTGCATAAAACAATGGCATTTTAGTGGTGACTCAAATATTTGATTACTTTTTTCCATAACCTGAAATACTCAATGTTCTTTTGCAATCCCATTCCCGGTGAGGACTTAGGGATGTGTAACCTCACCGTGCATCTACTTCAGAGACATCTCCATGGCAGTGTATGGTGATAGGGAAAAATTAGGTGAAAAGTCTTTTTTTTGAGACCTAAGTTAAAAATACTGGCATTTTTGTCTGGGAGAACACCCTCAAGATGAACTTAGGGTTGCAACTACAAGTCTGAGCAAAGGAGAGATGGTCAGGGTGACGTTTGGTGAGTGGTGGCCGCAGAGATAAGGGTGCTGGTCCCCCAGGAGAGTGCAGCACAACCCTGGTCCAGCAAAGTGAGGTCTGGTCCCAGTCTGCCTGGATGCTCAGTTGGCTCTTGGTCCCCTTTCAGCTCACCCTGCTCCCTGCCCCTGCCCTGAGAGAGTCCACATGCCTGCTGAGCAATCCTGGGACTGCTGTGGTTTCTCCTCAAGTTTGGACATGAAGATCCTGGCCCTGTGGCCTTACAGCGTTGCTGCTAAAAGGGTGGTGCATTCCCAAGGAGTTTTACAGTGAAGGGCAGGCAAACAGAAAGGGATGAAGTTGCCCTCAGCCCTGACTGAGGGCTGAAAAGCCTACAAGTCATTGAGATCTTGTCATAGTTCTGACAATCATTACTATTTCTCAGTGTGTGAGTAATAGAGAAGGGATTTTGGCACTTTGGAACACGGAGGAGATTTCTGACATCATGTAACATCTGTGGCTAGCATGGGTGATGGGTTAACACAGTCTCTTTAACAGCAGAACTTATTTGGCACATTGGGAAGCATGATTTAACATTTCAGCAACAGTAAAGAATGTTTAAAATGTGTTAAATTGACTCTTGGCATTCAGAGTCCCTGCAATAATAGGAGTGCTTCACACAGGAGGAAAGGATAGTCTCTGCTCTGTTGAAATGGCAAATGGACATTCAGGGTTGAGATTCCCAGTACACGGAGAGCTGCATTGGCATATGAAACAGCAACAGAAACAGGAATAGGAGGGCATTAGATGATATCCATTTGAATAGCTTGGGATTGCCTTAAAGGTAGAACCAATCTTTCTGTTCCCAATAACATCATATACCTGCTAGCAGAGGACTGTGTGTATTTAGTCGCTGATGTCAGAGTATGCATTGTTCAGCATGGCTGTTTCATCAGACCGAGGAAGAACATAAAGGACAGTTCTTTCATATTTCATATTGTGCAAACACAGAAAGGCAGTTTATCAGAGTGGGTTGCAACTGGGCTGTGCTGACACAGCGTTTTGTGGGGACACAGAATACCCTGAATGGCTTTTTCTAATGTAAAAGCATGAAAGCATTTAAAGCTGGACCAATTTCATTGATGCGTTAGACCTTGAATAGTCTGGTTCAAAGGAGCTGGTATCTCTAAGAGGTAGAAAGACTGGGAGAGAGTTATATATTGTCAGAAGATGAGCCAGGCTATCATGCCTGTTTGCCAAATTAATCATTTGTTTCAATATTTATGAAAGTGAATAGAAACCAGATGGTAGGAATGGAGATGCCTGTTAGGTTTCTATGATGGAGAAAGGAGAAAGAGCAAGAGGAAATGGGAATCCCACTGTAAGAGAGGAACAGGAAATTAAAATGTCAGACAACTGACAAAGCTGCCGGACCACACACAAATATAAAGAGGTTTCTCGTCGGATCTCTAAAGCATTTTAAATCCAAGTCTTCTCTCTTTTTGCCACCCAGAAATCAGAATAAAGATGATTTTTTGTTTGGTTTTGTTTTTCAAAAGAAGGGGAAAGTCAAAACACAAACCCTCAACCCTGTGGTTAGAATACAGTGTACTGAAAATGTCTTTGGAAACATGTCGGAGTAGTTTGGAAAACTCCTGCTGCAATGTCAAGTAAGCAGACACAAAGGAGAGGAGATGGGGAATTCCTGACTTATGTGTCATGTCTGATGGTATCTACTTGTCCTTGGCAGTAAGAATTCATGGTCTTTACTCTGCAAGGACTGGTGATATGGCAGGCAGAGGTCTTGCAGACTATGTTTAACAGCGAACTCCAGGTTCTGCTTGTCCTCTGTAGATCCATGTGGGATTCTGGTAGTCCCCCTGCAGCCAGCATGCAGCAACCAACTCTCCATGCCTGTCACTAGAAGATAGATCTGGAAAAGCCCAGTTGCTCTTCACAGAAATCTGCTTGTGCTGCATCATTATCTGAACCAGCTGAATTTGGAAGGAGTTTGTGAATCCATACAGGGTTACTGATCTCTTCCCCTCTCAGAACTTGCTTCTGACTTTTAGTATCTATGGGAGCACAGGGACATATGTGCTGGTTCAGTATCCTCCTTCCCAGCTCAGAAGGGTTTGCTGTTGCTTCAATAATCTCTGCTTCTTTAGCTGCCCCTTGCTTCTGTCTCTTCATACTCAGCAATCATCACTGCATAAGGGCTGTCTGCTGACCTTTCCTTCAGCAGTAAATTTTGAGCCAACTGCTGCTCTGCTGAGATACGGATGTTTTTCTTTCTGTCTGTCTGGTGGTAAGGTTTTGTGTGTCTCACTTTGACTCTGGCCAAGTGCCTCACAAGCTATGGACTCTGAATGGCTGCCTTATTAGGAGGAAAACCTAGTCTTTTCAGTTGCCCTGACCTCTGAGTAGGTTTTCTACTTTCCTTTGACCTGCCAGTCTTTGTAAGAAGCGTTTTTCTTTCCTGCACATCTAAAAGTTCGCTGATCCCTCTTCCTTCCCCAAGAAAAAGAAGAGGAAAACGTTAGTAGCTGTGGCTAATTGTGCCCCAGTCCTTCTGCTGGCCTTTGATGCTCATCCCAGGGATAAGACGTTTTCAAGTTCACATTCACATCAGGTCAGCAGATGCTGCTTCAGAGGATTCTACTGAAACTTGTACAATAGTCTGCTTTAATCATGAGTACGGACAGGTCTGCTCCATAGAACTGTTGCCCACTGTGTATTAGCATAGACTGGCATAGTCAGCCCTTTGCAAGCAGGCTCCATAAAAAGTCCCTGAGAAATAGTCTATTTTATCTTCATGCTTCAAGAACAGGCTTTTCTGGTTGAAAATTGTGTGAATATATTGCTGAATATAACTATACTTTTGGAGGCAAATGCTGGTCCCTCATTTGCATCAATGAGGTCAAGATTAAGCCCTTTAGTTCAAATGCAGACCTGAGTCCACTAGAAAAATGACTTTAGAGTCGGCTCTTCCTCAAGTTAACAACTGGTAAACCACAGAAAGTGAGGAGCAAAACTTGGCATGGGGGAGCCCTTGGTCAGTGGCAATAAGGTTCCTGCGAAGAGGGATTTTCTGATTTCAGAGTGGAAGGAGAGGAGAAATAAAAAGGCAAACCAATGGTGCAGCAGTTCAGGGACAAGCAGTGGTGTATGGATCTGTTCTTTATTTGCATCGTGGTCTAAAATGGGAGCTTTCTATAAAGGCATGGCTTTATGTGGCGTTTGTTTTAAGCAGGTAGTTTTGGGAGCAACAGATAGATTTGGTTTGGTGTGTCAAAAGGAGAAGGAGTTGCTGCTTTTCCCTTTTGCTTCTCTCACTTCCTCCAAGCACTGGGAGCTTTAGCATCTGCCTCTTTTGGATGATAGGTATCTCAGGAACCTGGTGTTTCCAAAAGATCTGAATTGCACTTCTTTGAAGTTACCATTTACTGACCATGTGAAGACATAAGGGTTGTTCATGTGTAGGACACTAGAAGCCAGATTGAGATGTGACACCCGTGATGCAGGGCATGAAGGAGATTTTTGTATAGTTTTCATCTACTTTTCATCTGACACCATTTCAATAAAGCTAGATTTAAATTCATCCCAGGGACTGCTCCAAAGTTGAGTTGTATTTGGTCCTTTGTATTTTTGACTTAAAAGCTAAAAGGAAGTCATGCATGGTACAGAAATAGTGCCTATGACTGCCTGGAGAGGGAAGAGTCCAGTCCCCTGTCCCAGCTTGTTCAGCTCTGCAGGGTTTCTCCCTTACAATTTATTGTTTCAAGGGTCTGCCTAAAGCTAATGACTAGCCTAAAATGAATCTTAAAGGTATTTTCTTCCTTTCCTCTCCACTGATCTGAAGCCTGGAACGTCCTGGAAATTACCCTGCCATTCTTTCTTACTCTCCCTCCACCACTACACTCTCACAGGGCTGCAGTTAATCACAAGGAGTTGTCACTGTGATGGGTAGGAGTGACTTGAGTAAGGCTCGAGTAGAGGTGAAATGCACTGGTAGGCAGGGGATGAGAAGGTTGAGTGTCAACACAATACTCAAGGAACTGATGTCTTTTTCAGAGCTATGTTTCTACATACACCTAAAGTGTGCTTTTCGTAATGCTCCCTTCACCTGCAAGCCTCGCAAATGCCAGCCTCTGGTGGGCTCCCTATTTCCATCCATCCCCATCTCCCCACAGGGCCGCTGCTGTCTGTGTGGTCTTTGAAATTCACACGGCTTGGTGGCAACCAGTAGGGGGGGAAAATAGTGTGTTTTATTTATCTAGAGTCAAGCACAGTTTAAACCCCATTCTAAATAAATAAAAACTCCTAGCCAGATTTATATATAAATAAAAAAGCAGATTTTCCCCTCTCTTTTGGCTGCTGTCGACCAGCATCAGTTTCAAGACCACACAAGGAGCTGTGCTGACAGCTCTGAAATGTGCGGTGGAGGCAAAGGTAGGAGGGGTACAAAGGACCTTGATAACTTGCTCTGGGTTTCTAGTGCATGGAGGTACCCTGTGTAGAGGAAGGAGTAGCCCTGACACTGTGGTAGGTTAAAATGTTGGCAGAAAACTGGAGCATCTTAGGTCTTTAATAGTAGCATATTTCCATAGAAGACCATTTTTTCTTCAGATTGTTCATCCGCTCTATCAAGTCGTCTGTGTGAATGGATTCGTTGGCACAGCTGAGCATTAGCATCTCAGTCTTTTCGTACAGCCTAGAGGTGATAGAACATCCATAAAAAGCAGTGGTTTGGGGAAGAAATGTTTTATTCTTAGAAGATTGATCGCATTTGGCCTTTGGGGATGCTTTCTGCATTGCACAGGGATTCCCAGTTTCCATCAAATGGTGCTCCCACACAGGCGCTGACAGTGCTGTGTCTGCTGTTACAGCCATCACTTGGGGCACCTCCAAGCATGGTTTTGTTTTCTTGGGAATGAAATGCGTTATGTCTGCACAAGATTGCAGATCTCTCTTCACTTGCAGACCTGCCAAGCTATCAGGATGGGTGACAAGCAGCAGCTCTGTGGAGCACCTGGGTTTTGTTAGTCCAGATGAGAGATTAGAACAGGTCTTAAATAGGTGCCTGCTTTTGCATGGGTTCTCCTTGCAGCAGCATTTATTCCACTGCTCATAGATGAGGATGGGCTGGAGGACATGGTTCTGTTGACTGCAAGATTAGGCTGAGACCTGAAAGGATCCAATTAATGGTTGTTATTTTGAGACTGGTCAGATGCCAGTTCTGACCGCCCCAAAAAATCAAAGAAACACTCTTGCAAAGCAAAGCCTTGCTCACAGTTCATTACCTCTTTCATATTCTGAACCTCTTTGGGCTGGCAGACGAAATGACCAACAGATGTTAGTCACATTGAGGAAATATTGAAAAGAGTAATTTTTTAAACATGCCTTCTTACATCTCTTACTTGAAGCACTTGATATACTAATTTATGTATCCCACAATACTTCTGCATTGTCTTGTTCTCTTAGTAAAGCATCAATTCACTTTTCTAACTTAGCGATGCAGCTAGGGTCACTGCTTGTCATAGGCAACGGCATCACAACAGCTCCAACTCCTAAACATCTTCACAAAAGGCTTATCCTTAAGGTAGTTAGTTACTTGTATCTCAGGACTGCATTGCTCTATGGCCTAATGCGCAGTAAAATGGCATTTATCTGTGCACAGATAAGTCATTATCTTCCTTCTTCTGCTGTGCCAACTTGCAGATGTTTGCCAAAACCCTCTGACATAGCAAACAGTCTGTGCCTGCCTGCTCAGCCCAGAAATGTGAAGAGTTTCTGTCCTGGCTCCAGGTGGCGGTGGCTCGGTGAGTTATGTTTCTTTGAGAACACAGTTTGCCTTGCTAGAAAGAGTATTCATTTGGGAAACGCTACTTGGTTCATGAACGTGATAGTGTGGCACAGGCTCACCCTGCCTGCCTGCAGGGATTTCAAGCCCCCCCAAGTTGTTCCGTGCATAAGGAACTAAATTCAGTTTTTATGTGTGCATGTTTTAGGGCAGTGGTTGTGCCCCTGCGCTGGGCACTGGTGAGGCTGCTCCTCGAATCCTGTGCTCAGCTCTGTGCCCTTCACTACAACAGAGACATTGAGGCGCTGGAAGGGCACCAGAGCTGTGCAGGGCCTGGAGCACAGTGTGATGGGGAACGGCTGAGGGACCTGGGGGGTTCAGATGG